>JABUQX010037799.1:17500-39373 GCA_015478945.1 Trachelipus rathkii
TTATATATTATATATATAAGATATAATATATATAGTTACTTATATAATAAATAAATGTATATATATAATACTATATATATATATATTACATATATAATATATATAGCTATATTATATAATTTATTATATAAATATTATTTATATAATTGTATAATATATATATTATTATATATAATATATACTCTAATTACTATTTATATAACTATTCAAAGTAATTAAAATCTATAATAAATATCAAACATTAATGTTAATTTTTAGGGGTTTACGATTGCCTTTATTTTATTAATCTTGTAAAACTGTATATATATATATATATATATATAATATAATTATAAATATATATATTATATTAGATAATTATATAATATATCTATTATTGAATATAATATATATATAGATATATATATATAATAGATAATATAAATTAAATAATAATATTTTTTTATATTTATATTATATATCTAGATACATATAATAATAATAATAATAATAATTTTTAATAATAAATTAATAATATAATAATATAATATATAACAGTTAAATAATAATAATAAAAGTATAAATAAATTAAATTAATTAAAAAATTAAAATAATTATATTTTATATAAATTGAATTTAATTATATATATGAATAAAATAATTAAATATAATGATTTATATTAAAATAATGAAATAAAATATATAATAAAAATAATAACTTAATAATTATTAAAAATATAGAATAATATAATTAAATATAATAGATATATATAATCATATAATTTAAAGATATTAATAAATAATCAGTATTAATGTATATATTTTTTTTAAATTTATAATTGTAAATAATTAATATATAGATTAATAATTATTGAAACATTAAATTTGATTATAATTAATTAATTAATTATATATTAATAATACAATATTATATAAAAATAAAAATAATTAATAATATCAAATTATAATATAAGATATATATAATATAATTTTTTTTTCAAAAGTAAAATTCTAAATTCAAAATAAATTACATTTCATTAGTGCACAATTATATTAAATTGTAATATTCGAACTTAAGTATTTAAAAAGCCATTATAACGAACACATATTTTAGCAACAGACAGAAATAAATCATCTCTAATACGAGCAATCATGAAGTCGAAATGTAAAAATTCAAATTATAATTATATGGCAAAACTCTATTTAAATAAGCAACTAAAATGTCTGTAGGATCACTCACTATATAAAAATCATACCAATTAACTATTAATTACAGAGCCTGCATCTAAGTCACTACCAGTCTCTGCCGTAACTCAATCGCCCGTAAACTAAGCCACCCAAGAATCTAATCTCAGCTTGGAGGTAAACAGCGTGCTAATAATACCACAGTGAGAAAGAAGCACATAATCTTCGAGATACTCGCAATAACATCAATAGAACGAAATTCGCGCTATAACAGGAATAGAGGAGTGAGAGAACATCAGGGCAATAAGCACAAAGAGACTTCTGTAGAGAATTTGAAAGAGGAGAAGAGAGAAAACTAGACATCTCAGCAAACTACGGCACAGCCACTCTTTTAAGCCTTAACTGTAAATATAAACCGAATTGCGAACTAATAACGATAATTACAACCACTCCATATCGATTAATTTTAAAATTTATAGTTACTCAAATTCAATATATACATTAATATAAGGATGACATTTGCTGTGCAAAAGAAACTCCAACCAAAAAACTTAGCAAGTTTATGCTAATAATAATTAAATATAATTAAATTAATATATTAATAATATAATTAATAAAATATATAATAATAATAAATATATAATATATAGTAATAATTAATAATGAATAATAGTAATATAATAAAAATAATAATATAATGTGATGATTAAGTAATATTAAATATGATTATAAAATACAATAAATAAGTAATAATTTAAAAAAAAAAAAATAATAATAATAAATTATTTATTAATTAAATAATATAATATATACTTTATTATAATTAAATTAAATAACATTTCTTTTACATAAAAGCAAAACAATTTAAGGCAAACGATTAGTTAATCTCAGAGCGCTTGAAATATAATAATTATATATTATATTAAAATAAATCAATAATAAATAAAAAATCATAGTATAAGTATAAATTATATAAAGAATAATAATAAGTAATGATATAATTAATAATAAATTAATTTAAATTATATAAATATTAATATTAAAATATAATTTATTAAGTTGATTAATAATTAAAAAAATAGATAATATTATAAATTATAAAAGATAATAATAATTAAATACTTGTTAAAAATTTAAATTTTAGAAACTTCTATAAAATTAATTAAATAATTGTGTTATTTGCACATAATATCTGCAAAGTGGAATAATATATAATAATAATTAATTATATATATATATATTTATATGATAGTATTTTATTAGATAATTGAGTTTATTAAAATAACTACAATACTTTCATTATATATTACTCAATAAACGTATAACTAATATTATAAATACAGGGAAAAGGAATAATGTAACAATTGTTATATATGTAATATAAAAACCTTAGTATATTATATATATATATATAGTTAATACATTTTTATTGACGGAATATATTTATTTATTAGTTATAAAATAATAATATATATGTTTAAACTAATTATATATATATAATTTAAATATATTATATATCAATATTACATTAATATGTAAACATATATGTGATATATTATAATATATTTTTCTTATTCAAAATATTTATATTTATACATAATTTATAATTTATATAATTAGAGATATTAATATATTTATATAGATATAATATATAATATATATTAATTATATATATATATATAACATACCTATGACGCTGATGCAAAATATATAATAATCTTACATATAATCTTCTTACAAAAATGTAGGCAATATTCTATATATATCATATATATCTAATTAATATATATATATATTTATATAAATATATTATATATATATATATATATTATTATAATTTTTTTAACATATAATATGTTTATATCTATAATAACCCATATATATCTTGATGGATGTACCAGACACACATTAATATAAATATAAGGTTAAATCCATATTTGTTATATTATAGGATTAAACTTTACTCTTATTAAGTCATTAGCTTTCAATGTCACTGCGAGCAAAATTTTTACAATATACCATCTCTATATTATACTCTTCTCAACAACGAGAAATAAATCCTCTCATCCTAAACAACACTTATTATTTATAACAAAAAAAAATCTTTTGTTACAACACAACTACAATAAAAACGAAATACAAAAGAAATCGACACCTGTTAAAATCGCTACTCTGAATTGTGCAATAAAAAATGATTTATGATTCCTTTACAAAGAAATTCTTTGTGTAAATTTCTTTATTTCAAATTTATATTATTTGCTCTTTGCAATGCACTGTCTTCAAAAATCAATAAAAGAGGGATGCATATAAAGGAAGTTCAAAAGGAACTGTCAATGACAAAGTCTGTCTGCTATATAATACAGAGAGAGATTGAAAATGTTTTGAATACCACACCACACCTATCCACACGAGGAAATTGAGTTATCCTATATTCATGAAACATAATTTTATAGGTTATTTTAAGTTTTCAGTAACCAATCATATATGTTGATATTATTTCATAATATAACGATACTTAATTATTAGTGATATATCTATCCGTGAGTATATATTTGTATAATATATATATAATATATATAGTATTGACGTAATATATATGTAGTAGGTTGCATATTGGTGATATAATTATATTAATATTACCATATATGATGTATATATATATATGATTATCATATAATACTAGTAATACACCGGGTATTCTATCCTGATCAGTAGTATAATAGGATCTGAAGTAGGTAGGTTATTATTAAATATATATAATGATTTTGCACACTACTTTATATATAATGTATATAAACCTCATATAATTATATATATAATTTGTGATATATCTATTCATTTATGATGAATATAGTAATGATTACTTCAAGTTGACCTTATTTCCTCTTAAGCTTTATGGTAATATATTTAATATAAACTAACTAATATTTCGTCATATATCTCAAATATCGGTTTAATCATACATATATATATACTATATATATATTATATATATATGAATGACATCTAAATATACTACTAGTTATATTAACTATATGGTAATAATATATATATATATTAACTTTATACTCTAAATTAGAGTTATTTATATATATATAACGTGTAGTAGTGAGACTATGGTCTGAAGTCAAGAGGTATAGATCTAAAGTGCCAGATGTCGTCCATGCCCTGGAAGGACAATCATAAGTATTACATTTTATGGGAATTGCAGAATATGCCTTACCGTAATTTTTTGGATTAACTCGTTTTATGTGTCCATTCCCAGTGTTAGGAGTGTGTAGAGCATAAAGCATTAGTTAATAGATGAGAATCCGATGAATTGGGGTGATATTTAGAGAGTGATGTAAGGGTTTTGTAGCGGAAATTGATAAGTGACAGAAATCAGAGTGACAAAGTGAATTTAAGATGGATTTTATGGTCATGTGGAAAGGATGGAATGATAGTCGCGTTGGTTAAGCGGAGTGTATGTGGTGAGTCAGTAGAGGAATGCACATCTGAAACGAAGAGATGTGTTGTTGTTGCAGATGCGAGAAAAAGTGGTGGGCATCCATAAGGCCAGTGAGTGTAGGAGTTTTGTGTGTAGGTATGGTTGCCCACCTGGGCCAAAGGATGAGACCCCACACTGACGAGATGCCGATAGGTGGAGGGTCATCACCGGTCCTTTGAAAGCTTCTAAGAACATTTTGTGACTTCCGGACGAGTTCTTACTAATTAGGTCTAAAAAGATATGGGGGTCGTTAAGGCCTCGGGGCATTTCTTACGGCTTAGTGTGTTTCATTACCCTTATCTACCAATTTTTCTGTTTCCGCGGGCTAATCTCAAGTAAAACTCTTACTCCTCGTTCTTTTCACTAGACAAGGTGGATGATGATGATGATAATGATGATACTGATGATGCTTATGTATATAATATACTATCTATATTAATATTTGGTCGTTCATATATGTATATATATATGTATAGAATCATATAAGTAATTGTATATATTAGTGGACTCTCTCTCTCTACATCTCTCTCTCTATAAAACTTAATAGCTATGCTATAGTATATGTGATATATATATAATAATATATATGCAGATGAAAGTTCTTATATACAATACGTTACTGCTGTTACTTGTTTCTTGATACAAATGTACTTGTACTTTACGTTGAAACTCAAAATATTTCTCGACTACACTCTCACTGATAAGTTGAAACAAATTCCTCTCAGTTTGATACGTGTACTTGTACTTTTACAAATATACGTGACCCAAGCCTTGAATATACCATCTACTAATACCATTAGTTTTTGTTTTATAATAAATATTTATTTACCCACTCTTCTATGGATCTAATCACAAATCTAAATAAATATAGTATATATATGCGCTGTAATTTATATATACTAGGTATACTTATATATATATTGACATATTCATTTTTTATAGTTATTATATATTGCCAATATGTTAATAAAAAGAATTTTGTATGATTCCCCTTTGAATGTAGAACAACAAAAGAACGGAAAAGTTCGTAAATTTCCGCATTTCTTTCCGGTAAATTAAATTTCCGGAATGAGAATCCGTCTGGATTTTTCCTCCAAAATTGTCACATTTGTATTTTAACTCTTTGTTAACAGTTTTATGCTTGCTAATTTTATTATTATCTATTATTACTTTTATTATATTTATATTTTTTTCATTATTATTTATCTATTATTATTTTGTTATTTTGATTATTAGTATTATTATTAAGGATTTAAATCTTCCTTATATGGCAAATTGCTATATTTTTTGTAGTATATAATTATTATTTATAGTTAATGAATTAATTATGTGATATATCCTGTGTGTATTATTTTTCTCTATTATTATCCTTATTATAAATTATTGTTATTATTATTATTATTATTATTATTATTATTATTATTATTATTATTATTATTATTATTATTATTATTATTATTATTATTATTATTATTATTATTATTAATTTTATATTATTACTTATTATTATTTTTATTATTATTATATTATTATTTATTATTATATTATTAAAATATCTTTTATTGTATTATTTATTATTATTTTTTTATTTATATTGAGTTATAATAGTAGTAGTATTATGTCTATTATTATTATATTATGTAGTTATATTATTCTTTGAGTTATTCCATTTTCTCTCATTATTATTTTATATTATTATTATTATTATTATTATTATTATTATTATATATTATTATTTTATTATTCCGATTAATATTATAAATAATTATTATTTATTTATATGAATTATTATTATTTAATTATTATTATTGATTATTATTATTATTATTATCTATATTATTATTATTATTATATTATTTTATTTATTTATTATTTATTATTTTATCTGATTATATATTTAATTAATTATTATATTATTATTATTATTATTATTATTATTATTATTATTATTATTATTATTATTATTATTATTATTATTATTATTATTATTATTATTATTATTATTATTATTATTATTATTTAATTATTATTTTAATTATTATTACCTCCATGATATTTAATATATTTTTTCCAAATTTAATTACTTGCTGTAATGTCATTCGCAAATTCCTTTTCTCTTTCGACATTAGTATTAATATTATTATTATTCCAAGAGAGTAAGAAGTGAGGAACTTAATTACGTTCTTTTGAGAGGAAGAAATGATTAAATTAATGAAAAGGAATGACGAAAGCGACGAACACAGAAAGAAATCATCGAATTCTTTTATCCAACCAAACTTGAATCAAATCAAAGGCTCAGAATACTTTCTCACACATTCAAACATCTATCTCTCTATCCATACATCCCTTCATCTAACTATCTATCTACCTATCTATTCATTCATCTATCTATCTATTTATATACCTATCTATCTATCTATCTATCTATCTATCATATCTATCTATCTATCATATCTATTCTATCTAGTCATCTATTTTATCCATTCATATACATCTATCTACTCATATAATCTCTATCTATCTATCTATCTATCTATCTATCTATCTATCTATCTATCTATCTATCTATCTATCTATCTATCTATCTATCTATCTATCTATCTATCTATCTATCTATCTTTCTCGACTAGCTATCTCTATTTATCCTATCTATTATCTATTCATCTATCTAGTTCATCTCATATACATATAGTATATTATATATATATATTATATATATATATATATATATATTATTAGATTATATTGTGATATATATATATACGTATATTATATATATATTATATATATATATGATATCTAGTATATATTATATATATATTTAATATATAATAAAGATATAATATATATTATATATACTTGCTACTATTATATATATATTATATATTATATAATTATGTATAGTATATATAGTGATAATTTTGCTACAGTATATTATAATTTATATATAGTATATATATTATCATATAGTCATATTAATATATATATATAAATTTTGTTTGTATAAATTTTATTTAAATTTAATTTTAGATTAGTTATTATATTAATAAAATAGTTATATAGTATACGTTTTTACATACGTATATATATCTATATATTATGCTACTTACTATATACTAATCTTATATATATATACGATACCTGTCATGACAAGTAATATACAGATACGTGAGTATCATAATATTATGGTCTTATTTAGATATTCCGATATAATAAACTTAGTATATATTATATATATTCATGTATACATAAATGATATATATACTATATAATATATACTGTATATACATATATATACTATCTATATCCTACTACTTATATCTATATATATATTATATACTATATATTCATCTTGTTTGCTCGTTGGTTATATATATCACTAGATAAAAAATTATACGCTATTCCAAATTTTAATAATTACCTAAATAATATAATAAAAATATATTACGTAGTATATATATATATACCCGTATTAGTAATGATATATACGAACCTTAATTCACAAATCATACTTAGTGAAATTCGTTTTTCTGATACAGCTGTTATGTGAGTTATAGTTATATACATACTATAATATTAATTTCTTACATTATATTCAATATAGGTAGTATATACTATATTCACTACTCTTGACACTATATATTATATATATACTATATAAGCTATATAACTCTATAATCATATATATATATATATATATATCCTATATATTATACTATACAGTACTTATCATCCCACCATAATATATATAAAACTACGTAAACATATATATTATATCATATACTCACCTATATATTAATATTTATGTAAATGTAGTATTCTAAATACTATTATGGTGATAATATAAATTTTATAAAGTATAGATAGTATCATACTATATTATCATACTATTATATCTTATCATTCGGTCTTGCAAATAATCAAAGAAACCAGTTTAACTGAGATATAAAAATGTGAAAAGGAAATCACGAAACAATCCCTCACAGTCTAATAGATTTATCAGCGAAAATAATTATTAGTTGCTATTAAATCGTGCACGTTTGAACATACATACATATCATACATACATTAATACATATATCATAAATATATATAATATATATATTATAATACATAATATACATATGGCTATAATACCCAAAAATTATATATATAATAATTGGCAAGTAAATACGTATATAAATAAGTATATATTAATATATATGATATTTATTAAAATTAGAATACTATATATAATCTAATTACATAATGATTATTACAACTATTAATACCTACTATATATATACTATAATTATATATACATTATACATACTTCATACTATATACTATATATAATATATATTAAGTATATATATAAATACAATAGATATATTATTAAATATATAATTAAATATATATATATTTATATATATTTAAAATACACTATATATAATAATCATAACTATATATATATATATAATATATCAACTATAATACTATATATATAATTAAATATTATATATATAAAATAATATACAATATAAATATAATATACTTATACAAAACATTAATATATAATATACACTATATCCTAATATATACGAAGAATGGAATTACTCATATATTAATATCAGAACTACAAAAAGTACATCAAGTATAATATTATACTTACATATATATACTATTATATAAAAATATATTATAAATTATTAATATACTATATTATATTATAGTATATATCATATAATTAATATTATATATAGTAATACATATATACTATATATGATATATATTATAATAATATATATATCATAAAATATATATATATAATATAATATATATACAATATTAATATATATATATAGAATATATTAATATATATATACTATAATATATATGATATAATACAATACAATATATAATATATAATATATACCATATATATATATATAATATATATACCTCTAACTCCCTAATAAATATATTAATTATATAAATAATAATATAATCAATTATAATTATTCACTTTATATAATAACTATCATCTTATTATATTTATATATTATATTCTATTTATTATGTAGTTTTAAATATATTATATATGTATATATATTTATATATATATAATATATAGTTCCGTACTGGATTATCAAAATAATAGCTTACTATATATATATATAATAATTGTATTATTTATTATATACGTAATAAATCGTGTTAAAACCAAGAACTAAACTAAATATACGCCGTTAGGACTAACTAGGTATATATAAAATATTATATAATAATTATATATAATATAATAAATTTATATTTATATATACCCTAATATATACCCCCTTCAACCACCAACCATAAGCCCAATGTGAGCTACTATATATATATATATATATATATATATATAATAATTGTAGAATAACTACAATAAATAAATATAACTTATCAGAATGGCTTTAACTCACAACATCTATGTGACTGCTCGTCTCTCATAGCACCTGAGGGTTTAAACATTGGAGAACACAAATCGATTTTTACTAAAATTCTAATGTTACGATAAATTCGTTCATTTTTTTCGTAATTGTGATCAATAATATGAAATTTATAACCATATTATATAGAAAGATTAGGCATGCAAAGATTGAAGCAGAAAGCGTAAAAATAACAACTATTTAAATAGACGCTTTTTAATTCCATTAAAATATGGCCCCAGTTCACATCGATCATTCGAATAGCGAGATGGTGTCTGTGAATTTAAAGTATAAAATTGTCGTATAACCACTATGTTTATAAAATAATTTGTCCTTAAGATTCCATACATTAACAAATAGATCACTTTCCTGCTTAACAAAGAGCACAATTTAAAAGGAAGAATAACTAAAAAAAATAAAATATTAATTAACAAATACTTGAGAAAATAATGGCAGAAAAAAAGAATTAACTTAAATATTATAAGTTTTAACCATGGAATTTACTTCTAAACTATAGAAGGTAGTACGTTTTAGATAGTGAATAACTCAAAGTACTCTAACTAGTATTATCATAATATATATAGCTAAAAGTATATAATGATATTTAATATTTATTAATAAACTTTATTATTATAATATAGTAAAATATATATATAATATACTATATATTATATTAATTCTTAATTATTTATATAAAAAATTTAACTATAAATAAAATATGATATATTTATCATTATATATTTTAATTATACTAATTCTCTATATACGCTCATATAAATAAACAATTATTATATCCTATAGAATGAACGACTTAGATTAAGCCGCTATCCCTAGACTATCGGTATATCATAATTTTTATAGTGATTTAAATAAATAGTGTAAGTAATAAAAATATATACTGTAATATATAATAGTATATATTAATATAATATATTATATAATATATATATACTAATAATAATTTATATTATATATATATATCATATTTTAATTTTTAAATACATAATTAAGTATGTATATTATTATATACCTCAATAGTCAATTATTAGTATATTTTATATTTAGACCTAAATATATTATCCGCCTTATATATTACCACACACTTGTGACCACTATAAGTATATAATATATATAATATATATATAATATTAATAGTATGATATATATTATTACTATATTAATATAATATATAATATATAGAGATATAAATACCTATATATCTATATAGTAATTACTCATATAAGTTAAATATGATTATTATATAAAATTTGATTATAATATATTCATCATAATGATATATTATATATAAGATTATTATTTTTACTCATATAATATGATCATATATATATAATATATATATATATGATATATATATATATAAATATATATATATATAAATATATATATATATATATATATATATATAATATATATATATATATATACTATATATACGTGATATATTTATATATATTATATATATTATATATATATTAATGTAAACTTGTTATTGCTCAAGTTAAATAAGATAATCTGATATAATACCATAGTTATTTATTTATATTATATGTATATATATGTGCAAATGCATGTACTTAATAAATATGCTAATAATAAGAAATTACTTATAATTTAAATTAATTATATTTATAATGAAAGGAAATTTTGATATACTATTGAAGTTACAAATTTTTTAATTTATAAATCCGATAAATAGATTCATTAGTACATATATATGGATGAATTGAAAGTGATAGTAGCTCTACAAAATTCTATATTACTCTCCATATACTATATATTTATATAATAAATATATATATTATATATATATAGTGGACAAGTTAGATAGTATGAGTTATATAAGGTATATACTTAATATTATAATAGATTAGTATGAGATGAGATGAATGATGAAGTAATGTGATTGAATGATCATTAGATATAAAATATCACTCGTAAGTTGAGTTAAATAAATATTGACTTGACCTATATAAGCTGATATTATATATATATTATTAATTATATTATTATTATTATATATATATATATATATATATAATAATTTAATATATTTTTATTGATTATTATATTTATTATTATATTAGTATTGTTATAATATTAATAGTATTTATAATTATAATGCAATGACTACTATATATATATATATATATATATTAATATAGTTTAATATATATATATATAATAATGTTAATATAATATATATAGGAATTATTATATATATATATTATATAATATAATAATATAATTTAATAATTAAATAACTTATAATAATAGATTAATTAATATATATATATATATTAATTATATATTAATATATATTAAATAATAGATATTATATATATATTATATATAGTTAATATGAATTAATATTAAATATACATATTATATATAATATATTAATATATTATAATATATTATAAATATTAGTATCATAGTCACTAAACTCAGAAAAGTTCATGCATAGTAACTATACAAAATCATATATACAGCCATAAAACAAAGTGAAATAAAATAAATAATATAATTTTGATAACAGGAAGACATTTTTACCGAGGAAATTAAAACAAAAATAAAAAAAAAGATATAAACTCTACTTTTAAATAAAATATTAAATATATTAATATATAAAATAAGTATTTATTAATGTAATATAATATATTATTAACAGTGTATTAACAATATTCTCAATAATAAAATTGCCGCTTACTCTAACTCGAACGAGGAATCGACATAAGTGCTATAATAATGTAATGATAATATCTTCTTTTTTTAATAACAGCGTTATATATATATAACGAATACCCTCGGTTAAAATACAATAACGTTTAGGAAGAGTCGGTGATTTCTTATCGGCCTACCTGGGGACTACGGCGGGCGGCGAATTCGTCCCCCTCTCTGTCCCTTCGTCGGCTCGAACCCAACAAACACTTAAGAGCTGGGATATAAAAAAAAGATAATATAATTAAATATATTATTCTTCTCAATAATAATAATAAAAATAACTAGTTATTTATGGCAAGCTTTGCTACTCGAATGAATCTAATAATGCAAGTTCTAAAGGTTATCAAGCATATATATAAATTAATAGTCTGCTAACTATAATTTTATTACATCTTTATACAAAATTAATTACTATAATATATTTGTCTTAGCTATAAAATATATATTATATGAATATTGAATAATTAGAGAATTTGTTTAATTTATTATAAGTAAAAGTAAATATAAATTTAACTACTGAAATCATAAAAATATTATAATTTATTATTTATTCTTTATAGATTGGTATAATTTTCTAGTTTACATGTCTATATATATAAATACTTAAACTAAAGAATCGGGATGCTGGCCAAATATATATATATAATATTATTAAATATTTTAAAATATTAATAATTATTTAATAATATAGTATATATACTACTATATATAGTAGTATATAATCATATATATAATATAATATATATATATAATATATATATATATATATATATAATAGATTATTATTATATTATATTAATATAATATTATATTTAATATTATTATATATATATAATAATATAATATATTAATATATATATAATATATATATAATAATATATAATATATATATATTAATATATATCATATATATATTAATATAAATATATAATATATATATAATTATATAATATATAACTATATATATAATATATATAGGATCAGTTATGTTTCACGACTCCGTTCCCAGGTATCATTTAATTTATTAGTTATTTTATTTAAATATATTAATTTTACTATTTTTTATATGATCCTAACAAGCAATTTTAAGTAGGTGGACTCAGGTATTTTTATGGATATTAGTGGATGTTCGCGTGATAGTGATTTCCTACCTGACCTACGTCCCTACGTATGAAGTATAGGTATAAAATAACTTCCCCCCCTCTATGCCCCCTCGGCTCGAGCCCCCTATAATTTTTATTTAATCTTTATTATTATATTTCATATTATTATTTATTATTTTTTGTAATAGGCTTATATTGGCTGATTCCTAAATATATGTAAACTTAGAATTATTTCTTAGTAATGACTTTACCGTACTTTTCGATAAGATCTTATTTTTTATATTTTTTATTTTTTTTATTTTACTTAACATTTTATTAATATAGAGTACTTAATAATAATAATACTTATTACTAATAATAGTAATTGTACTTATATTTTCTGATACGGTACTTCCTAGTAATAAAATACTTCATTTTTTTAAAATTTATATTTATTATTAGTATTAATATTAGTGATTTTTTTAAAAAGATCATCCTTAAATGAGTTCCAGAACTCACGGTAATTCATATCTGTCGCTATCCATAAAATAATAATTTTATAGTTATCAATAATTATCATATACTAGCAATTATGTTAAAAATAAAAATAAAAATATCCAAAACTGTACGGTATCAGATACGTATAAACATATATCAAAGAGGCATAATTCATAGTATATAATATTAATATAATATATTATATATATATAAATATATATATATATAATATATAGTAATATAGATATATATATATATATTAAATATATATATATATATATGATATATATAGAAATATATATATATTATAGTATTATAATTTGATATATTTAATTATATTATGTGGTTTAAATCCACATAAACTTATTACAATTCGATCCGATCTCAAATAACTACTAAAGCTACAAAAGGATATAAAGTAAATATACATTACTGGAATCCTGGCAAACTTTTATTGCGGATAGATCTTATTAAATAAATAAATAAAAAAAAAATAAAAAAATAAAAAAATATAAAAAAAAAAATTCAATATATCTGTGAATAACTACCTGTAGAAAGTTGCTATGGGAAGAAAAGCTACTTTTCTCTTTGTTAAAGCCCTTGTTAAATATATTTATTATTAATTGGAAAAGTAAAAAATAAAAATAAAATATATAATAATAATAAAATAATAAGAAGTTGTATGTATATTGAATTTATGAGAATTAAATTATCATATTAATATAACTAATATATTAATCATTTGAGTGTAATAATCATTAATTGCGCATGTCAATTATTTCACAATATATTTTATGTGATAATTGCAGTAATCGTGTATAGAGATTTATATCCTCTAATTTTGTCTTCTCTTCACTTAAACAATAACTAGGATACCACAACTACCAATCATATACTACTACTACTACTACCATAATGCCATCATTGCCATGTTACCATACTTTTCTAATTGCTACAATTGATCAGAAAAGATAAGTGCGTTCAGACTAAAAGCAGGATAAGTATATATGGAGACCACTACTTCAAGACAAAAAACTCGACATAAAGATTGCTTTTACACTTATTTCAGGATGTATAATTATGCATTTATCACTTTAGAATTACCCCTACTCTCTAACCTAACTAAATATCTTTATAATACCCCAAATAATATATTCGCAAATAGGCTAGTAGCAATATATACACAAGTTAGACCATAGACGAAATCATATGAGTAAATCATCACTTCACAGTTTTGTAGATAATTAAGAGTAATGTAGAGTCACGTAATCAAACGTATCCTCCTAATATAACTGACAATATGTTAGAAATATTCAAATCTCAATAATCGAATAATGTCTTCCCTGATCGCTACTACGTGATCCTGGCAGGCACTCGGGTGTTGTAAAGCACCAAGGAATTGTACTGCCAACATAATCAGCACTCAAGACGAAACTTAGCTTGCTATCGACTAAAGCTTACGCACGCAAAGATAGAACTAACAAGAGGGAGTGATCACTTTACCTTGAAAATTACGACTACAACCTCGTGACTACTATATCCACTACAGATCTATCCTCAAGTGATTTCACATTTGTACATATAGTATATGTATTCAGCAAAGTTATCAGACTTCATATATAATAACGCTCAATGTTCATACAAAGCGGGATAACTGTATCTCTGTGCGCGTGTTTAACACGCTCGATTCACTTTTCAAATTTTTAGAGTGTGGACGCTCAAAACTGTGAGCGAGACTATCAGAAGATAAAAAGCGAGTCGATTAAATATCAGTTCAGGCACAAGCAAACAGCCATATACACATTCTAGACGCGTATCTCACTAAAAGACTCTCGCAACACTCGAACCGATGCTACAGGGAACTCCATCAACGTACGTTAATAAAATTTTTATCTATAGATGAATTGACTAGATCACATGAAACCGTATTAAATAAAAATAATCTATTAAATTCCACAAATTGAATAATATAAGCCACCACCCTAATCTCATCGATATTATACGATTAAAATAAATTATGTAATTATTTATTATTAATCAAAAATAATAATAAATAAGATATTTAGAACTATATACATAGTGCACTTGCGAGCTCTAAGATTATAATAATATTAACTAAATAAATCAGAAAATTCAATATATTGTATAATAACTACAATCAGAAAATTCAGTAAATTAATAAATTACTAAATCAGAAAATGTAATAAATGGGATAGTTTTAAATATTTGAATAATTAAATAAATTACCTGTTACATTTAATAAATATTTAAATAAATAATTAAATGAGAAAATTGCTGTAAATTGTAATTAATTAAATTTATTACATTAATATTAGATTAATCTAATGGTAATTAAATAGATAAATATATAATTTATAATATATTATGAATAATTAAATTTTTAAGTGAATAAAATTAAATAATATAATTAATATTTAATCAATAATTAAACATATAATTTAAAAAAATAATTAATAAAGTTTATATATACATTTTAACTTTTTATATTATAATTTTTAACCGTAGTTTAATGAAATTCAGAACTTGCGTTTAATAATAGCAATATTTCCGTTAAAAAGGAATTAATATTATAATTATATAGATGTTTTATATATATAAGGTTAACATACCCCCTCAAAAATGACAACTATATATTGTATAATGTAAAAATGAACGCGTAATTAATAAAAACTCTTATACGTCACTACTATTACTATGGACTTTCTATAATAAAAGTATTAGAGCCCAACGTATATACATATTCTCAGAGAAATGTATGAAAATTTGAAAGTAAAGGAGTTGTTTATAAGTCTTTAAGCCTTAAACCAAACCTCCATTGGAGAGCTTACGACTGCGTCGGATATTGAGATAAACGCTGTAAAGAATAACCAATATACCTCATCATTCAAAATGTAAACGTTACTGTGTCAAATTGTGAACCAATAAAACAGATAAACAATAAGTAGAATAGATTTCATTATACAATTTTGCATTCTAAACATAAATCCATATAATTAGAGAAACAACTTTTGTAGTACTACAAGAGTACAATCACAACGTGTAATTAATGCAAATCTTGAGAGAATAATGGGTGCACTTATCTTTTGTTACATACTAACACAAGAATTGTTCAATAATCTAATAAAATTATACATATAAAACCATTTGACCATATAAGCAGTATTTAATAAGAGTGTGAGTGAAAAACCAATATATGAAGATAACTATTACGTGAAGTAAATACAGAAATAGATATATTCTTTAACTACACAAATAACAAAAATTCATCACTAAAGTATATTTATAAAATATATGCTAAGATGAGGAAACTAATTATTACAATGTGAATATATGGGCAATATTAAGGTCACACTATTTAGAGGTGAGCTAATCCTATCTAATATGCAAGCATATATCACATCTCAATGCTCTCCACTTGCACACTGAGAGTCTACTCACAGCTACTCAAAATTAAATAATAGATATTAGAAATAAAATTGTGCACAAATAAATGATACATAATTTTAGCAAAATAATTATAAATAATTAATTATAATAGAATAATAATACTCCTCAAATTTAATTATTGAATTCAGAATAGTAGGAGAATTTAATTAAATCGAATTAGTTAATAATTACGATTACACTCCAATATAATCTCTCACCACCTCTAGCAACCAAAATCATACATAATATCAGGTATAGTTAAAATTTAAATGAAAACACGACTGCTCTATGAGCATTTTAATAGATGTTAATGTTTTCCAATATATTAACAAAACATAAATTTCAATCAAAAAAAATAAAAAACAAAATAAATAACGATAATAATATTGAATAATAATAATACATGAGATTGAACTAGATAAAAACTTTCACCACTAATAGATTAATGAGCCATAGAAAAAGAGAAATCTACTTAAATAATAAAATAAAGTTTAAGATAAAATATAAATAATCTGAATAAATTAAACAACTCAAAATTCTAGAGATCAATTTTAAAATCCTTCGAATACCTACACACCTCCAGCTAAATAATAATAAATTTTAAGAAAAATTCACTCAAAAATCGATCTCGGAAATCATTACCATTTTTCTAGTATATTGTCCTACTTATATTTATGTTATTTTTTTATTTTTAAAAGGCATAAACCTGTCACTACCATAAATGAAACTCCCCTTCGTAAACAATGAAACAAATAATAATATCATATTAAATAAGATTAGCATTTTCCTGATTCATATTTTTTTCTGATACTACCACTAAACAACGACCCACCCAACCCCGAGGGCGGCTCCTGCTATCTTGTAGGTTATACTGTTTTTTCGCCTGATGCGATATATAGTTCTCAATTTAAGATTAATACTATAGAATAAATATCAGTGAGTCGAACCTGGACAACCTCGTTAAATGTAGCATAATTAAGCATATAATTAATTTAATTTTAATTTTATATATTATTATACTAATAATAAGAAAATGTACAGATAAAAGTTAAAAATCATGTTTACGTATTGAAAAAATATAATATTTAATTTTTCATTATATACTATATAATAATGTAATAGTTAAATTATAGACTATGGGCAGGGCTTGTACGGAGAAGGCATTAATTCTATAAAAACAATAATTAATAAGACAGCAGGATAATAATATTACCAAATAATACCGACAAAGAGTGTCTGAATAATAGAATTGTAATAATGTTAACAAAAAAGTGTGTGCAATAATGAAATTGGTATAACATTCAATATATATCATTAATGATTTATATGGAATCAAATAATGAATTAAGTGATGAAGAGATAAATAATAAATAGTTTGGGTGAGGGTAGAACTCCTGAAAATAAAATTCAGAGTCACCTGCATAATGGAATAAATAATAAGTATCCGAGTAAATGAGAAGGTAATTGAGATTGTCAATTGATGCTAATCAGTAAAATCCACATATCGAATAACCTAGGATGAAATAGAAGGATAATATAACGAATCCTCCAAAAGAGTTGAGGATTGAAGTAATTATAGACAAACTGAATTCCCCTATTCTTCGTTTCATTCTTCCAGCACCACAATCATTTCTTTTAATGACTTATCAATTGTTATTTAATTCTATCCCTCAATTATCTATATCCATCTACCATAACCTACTACAATATAATATGAAGAATCAATCACTTGAAGAACACACAATCAAACATTTAATCTTTCTTGGAACAATAACGTTGTTCTTCTTAGTTATAACAACTCTTCAAGAATCGATTTTTTAAAACTATATATAACGATATTGAACTCATATAAATCTAAATAAATGTTAACTCTTATCATATAAATTTATAGCTAGCTTAATTCATAATTTTTGTATAAATCGTAACCAGCCATCCGCGCTATATCATCTTCAAACAAAGAGTGAGTTAAAAAATTTTCCGAATTCCTGTGAGGTGTTGCAATACTTCTAATTATAAATTAAATATGCAATCAAAAAAGCATAATAAAAAATAAAAAAAATTTTATATGATATTAAACCCAAACCATAAATAGTACAAAAATGTATTTAGGATCGGTAATAATAAAATTTAATATATAATAAATTAGCTAATGTATAAATAAATATCACTATCTTTGTATTATAGGCTATTAAAGTGAGGTCACATACTCAAGCCCACGATCTAGTCATCTAAATAATTATAAATATACAGCTAATTGAAATCTAATATTAAATATTCTGAAACAAGAACCGCTATGGAACTAATTATATAGTTTAAATTAAATATTTATCAGATATATTTTAATTTTGCATCACTATATTTAATTTATTTATTTATGTAAATAATTAAATAATATAACAATAATAACAAAATATAATATATTAATAAACTATAAGATTTAATAAAAGCATAAAACATTATTAAATATACCAGATATACAATATAATTAAATTATGAAAAATATATAGTTATAAATAATTAATATATATAATTAATAATAAGTAATAATTACCAATAACTTAAGTTGATTCATCAAGTATAACTATATAATACACTCAATGAAATAATAAATAAATTATATAACTAAATAATAATAGTACATAAATTACTAAAAATACTAACTTAACGATAGTATGATATAGTAATTTGCGTTTTTGAGTTATATTTACTATCTTCAAATACATTAATAAAAATTTTACCTTTAATAAAGAAACATCCCTCTTTATACAGTAAAATACCACTAAATATATTATGTTCGTAGAACTCTCAGCGATAAATAATATATATATTATTAATATCAAAATTAATGAATGAAGAGTGTAAATATAATATTATGACTGAAATCATCTAATTTTTTATTTATTTTTAAAAAATTGCTTCAATAAAATCGTGAAAAATATAAATAAAAAATGTAGTTCTATTAATTTATCTATTTTTTATTAATGAATTAAAAAAATATATGAAGTTAAAATTATTTATTCAATAATTACCGATATTACTACGTTTAAAATTACAATAAACTATAATAAAATAAATAAATCAAAATGATTATAGTTACTGGTAAAGAGCGTATTATGATGTTAGACTCCACAGATCTCAACTCCTGTTAAGTGTCTTATCTAAGAGTAACATCAGAATAAGATCATTCACCAATAGTCAGGATAGTCACCAAAGGTCACCAGAAGGTCACGAAAGTGATTCAACTAAATAGGTACAATAAGAGATTCACCATAAGGATACACAATAAGTCACGAAATAATAAGGATCTAAAATTTGACTCACTCCAATAGATATTATGAATAACCAAAATAGAAATTACATCAAAAAAACTAATATTGAAATACAATCGGATGTGTTACATAAAATAAACCACTTTAAAAAAATATATTAAATTATTTGAGAATCCATAATATATAATAAACAGGATTTGTTATCAGTTATAATGCTACAGGATAAAAATTTGAGAAAATTATATATTAATATTATTATACTGCGTGAAATAAATATTGATATTTAAATAGTAAATCATATTACTTAACTGCTCTAGCAGAAAGATTATAAAAAAGCCACAAAATTTTATAATTATAAAATAATATTAATGAATTTGGATAAAAATAAAATTGTTCAAGTTAATAGATTACACTTTAAATATTTCTCAAATATAAGAAAAATAAATATTAATTTAGAAAAAATTGATAATATAATTAATAATTAATAATAATTAGAAAACTATATTTGAAATGAAATACTTTGAAGAAATATTGAATAGGAATACTAATTGGAGATAACAAGTGTTAGATAGAATACAAATAATAGTTGACCATTTTAATAACTATTATTAAAACACACAAGACCAAATTATATGCAGGACTCAGATATTTTGAAGCGAGTGTTTCTATATGAATAATAATTACAGAGAAATTATATAAATTATAAATATAATTATTCAAACTTCAAATTTTACTAA
>JABUQX010037800.1:0-5000 GCA_015478945.1 Trachelipus rathkii
GGATTGAAACGAACGGTTCGTATATGTTTTAATTTATATATATTTCTGTTCAATGTTCTCTAAGATCTTTGAAACTTGGCATGTTGTGACAGAAGTATACATAAAGCTTTAATATTGCTTGGTACTATAGTTGTTTAATTAGGAATATGGGAAATCGTCTCTAAAGAAGTCATTATAAGATTTTTTTTGATAAGGAACATTCAGTAATGACATTGTAATATATATATATATAATATATATATTATATATATATATTTATATATTATAATTATATATTTATTTATATATATATTATATATTATATATATTTATTAATATATTATATATTTATTATATATATAATATATATAATATATATATATATATATTATATATATATATATTTAATATATATATTAATATATATATATATACTATATATTATTATTATATATATATATATAATAACTATATATAATATATATTATATATATACTATATATATACAAGTTTTCAACACACACTCACGGGCAGAGCCGCTATTCAACGAGGGGGTGCTGGACACCTTCAGATATTCATCAACTAACGTAAACTTACGCAGATTGAGCACCGACGCAAGGTTTAAAAATGAAGAGAGATTACAAGTTCAGCAGGAACACAGAAGAAGAGATTCCACAGAAAAGAGGTTGGAGAAAGAAGGAAGCACTCGCAGCGAACTAGCCCTGGAGTTACATATCAACACAAAACACCATGCGCTGACACAGCACCCTTTGTGGCTACGAGGGCGTCGTACAGGTGGTGGAACGCGAGTGATAAGTTCCCTCGACGCCACCTGCCGCTTGCGGTACCTAATAGAAAAGGATTAAAGCACCAACAATCACGCCGCAAAGAAAATAGAGAAGTTTCCCAAAGTGAACTTTAAAAGTGCAGAAGCAGTTATAAAGCCTTTTGACCTTTGACTCGACCCTATCCAAAAGCCGGGTGAAACCAGAGCCATTCCCAGATATGAGAGCACCTCCATACAAGGGCCGGATGAGGCCCCTTGTATAGCTGGAGTAACCGAGAAGAGGAAAAAGTCTCGCAGCCTAAAAACAGAAATTTCCAGTTTTTTTTTAGCCGCCCTCAGCATAATAGATGATAGATCATATAAATTATTTTTTGTTTATGTTACCACACACAACACAGCCAAGGAGACTATATATCATATTGTCACAGAGAGCAAGAGCGAAAGAGATGAGAGATAGGAAGGTATCATGAAAGGGAGATTTGTCAGAGTTGGGTTTTTAAAAGAATTGTAATTTCACAAGGGTGTGTTGAGACGACCACCCAGAACTCTGTCAGATCAGCAAAAAGATAGAGGTCGGAAGATTAAGACGAAAGGCATTCTATGAATAAAAGAGGGAGCATCATTTTGAAATGGAGTTGAAGAATGAAGGGTCGAGTCATCAGCATACTGAGTGGATAGAGTTAGATGTTCAGGTGAGAAGATAATGAAAAGTAGGAATAAAGTGGAGATAAACAGAAAAAGAAATAGAAAAAGAAGATGAGTCGCCTAATCAATCAAGCGCCGATATTGAGCGATTTTGAAAGAAAACTAATTTAAAGTAAGCAAAGAGAGGAGGAACCCAAAGGAGGGGAGCTTAGAGAGCAGTGACGCGTGCCCCATACCCGGTCAAATGCTTTTGGATATGTCAGCGCCACCACGCAAGCCTCCCCGTAGTTCCTAGTGGAAAACCATAAATCAGTTAAATAGAAAAGTATATCGTCAGTAGACCTCGATCGCCGAAACGCCGTACTGGCGATCAGAAGAGTGAATGAGATTCCAGCATGATCTAAGAAATGAGAAGTGAAGAAGGGTTTCACAAGATCTTAGGTAGAATACAAGTGAGATATAGGGCGATTGTTCGAAGGATCCAGAGCGGCCTCCTTTTCCGGAACAGGTTGGACATGGTGCGTGCTTGCCAACACTGAGCAAAAAGTTATTAGTATTGAGCATAGAAAAATTTAGTTGAACGAGGGGCGGGGCAGGCACGAAGCCACACTCCTTTAAATTGGGGAGGAATGCCATCCGGGTCAAACCCGCCTTCCTAACATTCATTGTTTCAGGAGCCCATGCATCCGATCAAATGTAATTACAGGAAAAGCATAGGAAACCTGAGGGAGAAGGAGGAGGAAGAGAAATGCCAGAACAATCGTCTAGGTTGAGTTAGAGGAAAATAGCAGGCCGAAGAAATTGGCCTTTGCAGTTGGAGAATTAGCAAGAACCATCAGATCAATAAGTGGAGGAAGACAGATCTTACAGAATTGTCAAGAGCTTTCTGGCAAGAGGCAGAAAAGATTGTCAGTTAAGAGAAATAAGGATGGTTAGCGGCACTTTCGTTTGATGAAAGCCCGCTTTACTGCACGATTTCTAGCTGAATGAAAATTAGCAAGAGTGATAGGAAGTACGAGAATTTTCCACTTTCCATACGCACTAGTCCTCTAAGCCTGAGATGGCCAGAAGACGAAGCACGATCGAAACCATGGATTGTAAGGAGAGAAGATTAGTCGAAGAATGGAACGAACCTGCTGCATACCCATATATATATTTCTATATATATATATATATATATATATATAATAATTATATATATATGATATATATATATATATATATATATATATATCATATATAATATAATATATATAATATATATACTATATATATATATATATATATTATAATATATATATAATATATATATATATATACGTTGGTTGGGGTCCTCCATACTGATTTAAGGTGTGGCGGAGGAGGTCGATCATTCGCATTCTCAACGACCTGGAGCAACTAAATAAAGAACCCAACACAAATTCCGGATGCGTCCAAATAATTTTTGAACACAACTGACCTATGTTTCACACTAGTCCTTCTCTCTATAAATACACCACCTTCGCTCCTATTGGTAAATCTGACCTAACCGCTTATATCTCTTAATTTTAATACCTTCTCTCCAACAGCTCCATCCTGCCCTAGCGTTTTTTCTGGCACAATCTGGCCGATTGGGGGCTTTGCGTCGCTTCTACGCTAACTATAACTTGGAAATGACTGTTTGGACTCCTGGCGACGCTTTGGTTTCTCCTTTCCTGGCCGAATTAAGGGTGGGAGCCTGTAATCGTTGAATGGGATGAGCGTTTCATTCCTTCCTTCGACTAAATCTTTCTCATCTCAATACATGGTTCGATCGTGCTTGTTCTCTGGCCATTCAGGCTAAAGACAGTGCGTATGCGGGAGTGGAAAAATTCTCGTTCTCCTATCACTCTTGCTAATTTCATTCAGCTAAGAAATTGTTGCAGGGGAATACTCTTCGACGAGTAAAAGCGGGCTTTTCATAAACGAAAGTGCGCTATACCTCTCTAGGTTCTACTTAAAATCTTTCTGGCGCTCTTGCCAAAACACTCTTAACAACTTCTCTAAATCTGCCTTTCCTCTACTCTTTGATCTGGATGGTTATGTTGCTATATTTCCAAATGAAAAGGCCAACTCTTGTCCTCGTATTTTCCTCTAACTCAACCCTGGACGACTTCTGGCATTCCTCTCCTCCTCCTCTCCTCTTAGGCGTCCTATGCTTTGCCTTGATTACATTGATCGGTTGTGCATAGACTCCTGAAATTCTAATGACGGTTAGGGTGGCGGTGGGCCCGGATGGCGTTCTCCCACGAATTTTGAGGGAATGTTCTTCCGTGCTGGCCCCTCCCCTCGTTCAACTATATTCTCTATGTCTCAAAACTAACACTTTCCCTCAGTGTTGGAAGCACGCACATGTCCAACCTATTCCGAAAAAAGGAAGCCGTTCTGATCCTTCTAACTATCGCCCTATAGCTCTCACTTGTATTCTATCTAAGATCTTTGAAACCCTTCTCAACTCTCATTTCTTAGACCATCTGGAATCTCATTCTCTTCTTTCTGATCGCCAGTACGGCTTTCGGCGTTCAAGGTCTACTGGCGATATACTTCCTATCTTACTGATTTTTGGTTTTCCGCCCTTAGGAATTACGCGGGAGACTTGCGTGGTGGCGCTTGACATATCCAAAACTTTTGACCGGGTATGGCACGCGTCACTGCTCTCCAAGCTCCCCTCCTTTGGGTTTCCTCCTTCTCTTTGCTTACTTATGTCTAGCTTTCTTTCAAGTCGCTCAATATCGGCTGTGGTTGATGGAGCGACTTCTTTTTCTGTCAATAGTGGTGTTCCTCAGGGTTTCTGTCTTATCACCCATTCTGTTCCTACTCTCATTAATGATCTTCTCAACTGCTCCTCGTCTAAGTCTACTCACTTGTATGCCATGATTCGACCCTTCATTCTCAACTATTTCAATTCCTGCTCCCTCTTTTACTTTTAGAATTGTCTCTCGTCTTAATCTTGTCGATTCTTTCTCGCTGATGCTGGATAAAGAAATTTCCGGGTGGGGTCGTCTCAAACTTGTGAAATTCAATTCTTTAAAAACTCAACTTCTCAAATTCCCATCTCATAAACACCTTCCAACTTTACTCTCTCCCTTTCGACGGTTCTCTCGTCTCTCTGTTGACAAGATAAAACATCCTCTTGGCTTCAACATAAACAAAAAATGTCTTTGAAACCTCACATCACAACGGTCGCTAGGGCGGCCTCAAAGAACGAAGTTCTTTTTAGACTGCGAGACTTTTTTTTCCTTTTCTCAGTTTACTCCAGCTCATACAAGGGCCTCATCCGCCCTTGTATGAGTACTGCTCTCATTATCTGGGGGGGGCTTCTGGTCTCACCGACTTTTGGACAGGGTAGTCCAAAGCAAAAGACTTATTAAAACTGTTCCGTTATTTCCACTCTCTTGAACCCAGTATCTTTGCGGCGCGATGTTGATGCTTTATCTCTTTCTATAGGTACCGCACGCGGCAGGTGCTCGAGGGAACTTGTCACTCGCGTAACTCACCACCTTTACGACGCCCTCGTAACCACTAGGGGTGCGGTGTCTGCGCATGAGTTTTGTGTGGATATTGGTAACTC
>JABUQX010037800.1:10000-22500 GCA_015478945.1 Trachelipus rathkii
TATATATATATAGTGCGGGATTACTAAAAAATATATATAAATCTATATATTTTTTTGGGTATCAAGACGTTTATCTTATTATAAATTTTGGGGAAAAGTTACGATCAGAATAATAATAATTTAAATATTTATATATATATATCCATAATATATATATAATATATATATAATTATATATAACTATTATATATATATATATATTATATATATATATATATATATATATATATATATATATATATATATATAATATAACTTATATATAACTATATACATATATACATATAAATATATATAATATATAATATTTATTAATATATATATAATATATAATATATATATATATATATATATATATATATAATATATAATATATATAATATATATATATATATATATAATATATATATAGTATATTATATATATATTTCGGTATTGACCTATGAGCGAAGTATGGAAACATATACTGTTACACGTAAAGCACAAGCTCTTAAAAAACTTGGCCAAATAGAATTTTAAAATTCTTAAATGAAAAGCATTTTAATCTCTTCACAATTGATTGAGTTCAATTTAACTCTATAAGTTTTGTCAACCCTTTCGTTAATTAGCATATCGCCTCTCGTTTGATGCGGATTGATTCAGCAGACAGCAATGTAATTATTGATTTTTCTTTGCTCCACAATTATGATATAAGAATTACATATATAAAATAAAGTATTTATATATATATAATATATATATATATATATATATTATATTATATATATATATATATATATATATATCTATATAATAAATATTATATATATAAAATATTATATATATATATAGGAGCTATATATATATATATATATATATACTATATATATATATTAATATATATATATATTAAATATATAATATATATATATATACTAACTATATATATATTTAATAAATTATTAATATATATAATATAATAAAATATTATAATATTAATATATATTAATATATATATAATAATATTTACTCCTATGATAATTAAAAAATAACATAAAAACTGAAAAGAAAAGCTTTATAGATATCCAGATATATATATATCCTCGATTAATGGATATAGAGATAAATCGAAAAAAAAAAAAATGGAAAGATACTGAAAAGACAAAAATAAAAAAACAAAAAATACTCTTCTTAAGAGTCCATCTCACTAAACTACTTATATTACTTATTATATGGTCAATCAACCTGAAGCTGGGCTAGACCACTCGTTGTACAATGGTATGTATATAGTTACTTATAACCTATATGTATATATACTATATATAATAATATTATGAGACTATCTTAAAGAAATAAGAGATGTGACTCACATAACTATACCTATATATCAGACCGGAATTCATAATTTATAACTGATGACTAGAAATTTATAAAGCAAAAGGCTTTTTTTCAAGAAATTATATATATATAAATTATTATATAATTAAATAATATATTTAAATATATATTATATTATATATATAATATTAATTATAATATATATAATAATTATAATATAATATATATATATATATCATAATAATATATAAATAATATATAATTATATAATATTTAATTAATATATATATATTAATTAATTATATATAATATTATATATATTAATATATATAATTAATATATATATAATATATATATATATAATAATATATAATATATATATTATATATATATATAGGTATAAATATAATATTATATTATATTAATAAATAATATATTATAATATAATAATTATAATATAATATAATATATATATATTATATATAATTAATTATAATATTATATATAATTAATAATAATTAATATAATATAATATATATATATATATTAATATTATATATTATATATATATATATATAATATTTAATTAACAACAATATTACCGTATAATCAAAAGACCATTCATATAGATGCTTTATTTATACACTGTCCTTTATATTACAGGGTTTGAAAAATTTATATATATAGTTCGAAATAAAGCTATATGGTAGAACAGGTTTAGAATTCTTATCTTCATATTATCAATTTGATTAAAAATTACGAGCCCCGCTTCGTAGGCTTATATAAATTATTAATGAAGTACATTTATCATATACATATCACCGATTCATCAGCGAAAATACTTGAAAATAAATATTAATTCTTAATGATTTTTTCTCTGCTTGTATGTATAAGAATTATTTGAGAGAAAGTATATATGATTTGTATGCAAGCATATTAAAATATTTTTTAATTGTTGGTTTGTTATTTTTTAATTACGTGTAAGAGTATTGTTTGTGTATATAGGTAACTACGGGATACAGTGTAATAAAATAGTTTTCAAACCTTTCTGGCAAGCGTAAAAGTAGTAATAGTTCATATCCGAATAACCATCTTGTGAATCCCCTTCCACAATATTGTTATAGTCCAGAATGTATATTATAACCCGAAGAAGACAAAGTCCTAAAGTTTCATGAAAAGAAAATATAATACTATCAATTATCCCTTTCTTCAATGCCCCTCCCCCCAAAAAAAAAAAACAAAACAAAAAAAAACGAAACAACCCTTTGATTTTGCTTCTGTTTTGCAATCATGATCGCTGCGATGTTACATAACTGTAACGAGCGAGGAAGGGGTCCAAGAGTCCTAAGTTTATGAGAGCA
Organism: Trachelipus rathkii; assembly: GCA_015478945.1. NCBI lineage: Eukaryota > Metazoa > Arthropoda > Malacostraca > Isopoda > Trachelipodidae > Trachelipus > Trachelipus rathkii. Next base: position 12,679 of record JABUQX010037800.1, read on the forward strand.
AAATACACAAAAATTTAGTCTTAAATTTTTTACGAAAGTGCAGTATGCATGCACCCCCAAAATAAAAAACACACAACAAACTAGTCTTCTAACATCTGTTATAGCATTCGTAATATATAGTGCATATCTCACACGGGACTACCAACTGTTGAATCAGATATTACCAACATCCTAAACTTCTGTTTATCTCTTGGTATTTCCTTTTTTCTCCTTCTGCGTATTTCTAATGGGTAGATAAATATGTAGTTTTTCAATGCCTAACTGCTCATTTTCTTCCTTCTTGGAAGGTCACATTGTCTTCTTTCGCTAGAACAATATTGGATTTATTATTATTATATTATTAGAGGTTGGTAATTCTGAAGTTTCTTGTGAACATTATTTTCTCCACCTCATTTGCTTGCTCAGTATTTACCCTTGTATGGAGAATCTATCACATATCTGGGGCGATTCCCCAAATACTGTTCTTTTTTGTGTATGGTTGAGTAGGGTTTTTCCGACTTGTCAACATTCCTCCTCTAACTAACTCTCTCTGAACTGTTCTCCTAATACTGCTCTTTCGAACTGTTCTTCTAACACTGTTCTTCTAAATGTTTTTTTATAATACTGTTCTTCTGAACTATTCTTCTAATATTGTTCTTCTGAACTGTTCATCTAATGTTATTCTTCTTAACTTTTCTTCAGCGACTGTTCTTCTGAACTGTTCTTCTAATACCGTTCTTCTGAACTGTTTCTGAGTTCTTTATTCAGTACGTCTCGGATTATTTTACTAAAATCCATCTACATATCTACTATATTAATCATATTCTCAGCTCCTTTAATCCATTAATCTACGTCTTATATCATTTCATTATTTATTATATTATTATATTATTAATTATTATTATTATTATATTATCATTATCATCCTATCATTCACATGCAACTTCATTATCACAATATTATTCCATACAATCACTTTTATCTTCTATTATTCATTATCTTGAGATTTTACTATCTCTATTCTATTACTTCCATACATTCATCTCAACATACTCTATTACTATCGTATTTATTATTTATTATTTATTTCATTACTTTATTATATACAGATTTCTTGGGTTAGGGATCTGAATTATATACATTATTATCAGACAACAGTATGACAATCTCTTCATCCAAACTTTTTATTAATTTATTTTCACTCTGATTTATTGAATACTTATATGAGTTATATATTATTATTTTTATTCGTATAGACTTTGCAAAATTTCAGATAATCTATATAACTATTCTACAATTATTAATCATACTTATGAGTTAATCAAATATATATATCTACTTCTATAATTATGCCTAAGTAATTATAATCAGACTTGGACTACTATTCTCATATTTAGATTTAACTTATTTTACTAATCTATTCTAACTTCATTCATTGAGTATTATTTTATTATAGTGTTCAATCCAAGTCTATACTTCCCTAGGTAATTTTCAATCTCATATTATTACTATCTCTACTACATATATTAATTATCTATAACATATAAATTTCATTATTAATTCTCATATTATTATACTTATCACTCTTGCATTTTGATATCTAAGCTTAGTACTCACCCTCTATCATACCAATACTTACTCTGAGGAGATTAGATGGCTATATCTCATTCATAATACACTACTACATTCACATTATACTATAACCTATTAATCTCTCATCATTATTATTATTATTCGATTTTTCTATAATTCCTCCTTTTAATATTATATCTCCTCATCACATTCATGCCATTCATTATCTTCACCTATATATTAATTCTATACTCTTCATTTCTGATTATTCGCTACTTCATCATAATCTGATATAATTACACTCATATTTATTCAATTGACTCCAGATTCATATTAATTATGTACTTATATTGTTCTGTGGGATTCAATTCATTACACTATCTCATTAATCCACCTCTATTATTCACTTATCCATTATTAATTCATTACCTTATCCATCTATTCTATGTGACCCTCTCATTATTTATTATTATTATTATCTATACTATTATTATTTAGCAGTGTTTACTTTTTATTAATTAAATTATTACTTGTATTATTATTATTATATGTTATTATTATTATTATTAAATTATATATCTATTACTCATCTTACCTTATTCTTTACTCTAATCCTCACTTCACTCTCTTATTTATATATTAATGCTTTCAGCTCGGTGTGTAATCTATAAATATTATTTATATATTAATTAATAATTCATTCATTAATATTAATTTTTATTTAATTTTATTATCATTATTATTATTAATTATTATTCATTATATTAGTTATTATTATTATTATTATCTATTATTTAATTATTTAATTATTTCTATTATTATCTATTTTATTATTAATCTATAATATTATTATTCTATTATTATTATATATTTAAATTATTATTTATTATTTTGACTTTACGATACATTGTTACGGATATACATTATCCAATTCTAATTACTTCTCTTCTTCATCCCAGATATAAATATATCACTACCCCATACCATATTTCAATGTTAACGATACTTGTTCTCAGTACTACTGATCAAAGGAATCAAGATAATGTTACTTGTACGAAAATTAAACCTACATCTAATCTGAATCATTCTGATAACTCGTGTCTCGTAATTGGGTCGGGACCCAGCCAGTGAATCGGGAAGAAGACAATCTACCTCTCATATTTCAAGGGTGCAGACTCTTAGAGATTTGTGCAATTCTTAATAATAACACTTCAGCCATATAGAGCGGTCCTTCTCATTGGACATTGATGGTCTGTATTCGTACGCTGTTAAGATAGATCTGGTTTGATTCTTATAAAATATTTTGCCCAAAATGCATCGTGTACCGCCGGTGATCACTTCTGGCTGTTCCTATTACCTCCGCCTGGAGACTTGTGTATATCCTGCTAGATGATTACTTCCTCCCTTGCAGCCAAGTTCTATTACTTATATAAATAATTATAATAAAGATATATACCATTTGATAATAGGTTTACTTATTTAATTTTAAAGATATAATATATATATAATATAATTACAAAAGCTTTTAAGAAAACTCTAGTCTAAAGGCTCCTGTCAATTATTATACAGTCACTTAGACTACTACTGTGTCTATGAGAAACAATATAACCTAAAGGTTCGAGATAAAACAAATAATAATACTAACAGTAATAATATAAAATAATTTATAAGTTAATATAATAATAATAATAATAATTAAAATGAGAAATTATACATTTTTCAATAATAATGAGGAATATATATATTTAAGTAATTTAACTATTTAATTATATATTAAAATTATACAATTAATTATAAATAAAATAATAATAATAAATAATTAATAACAATATTTTAATATACTAATAAAATAATAATCCAAGTTACCACATAATAATTAAATATAATAATAATAAATATTAAATAAAATAATAAATTATTAATATATAATAATAATAATTAAATAATATTAAATAATAATATATTAATAATAATTAATATAACTTAATTATTTAATTTATAAATTATATTACAGTTTAATTAATAATAATAATTAATAATAATAATAATAATAATATAATATAATTAATAGATAATACTATAATAATAATATATTAAATATATAATTAAATAATAAATATAATATATACATATATATTAAAGTGTAAAATAATATAATAATAATAAGTAATATAATGTGATATTTGAGCAGGTTTTGAATAATTTAACTTATATCACACTATACCAATAAATATTTTAAAATAAATTATTTCATAATTAGAAAAATATATCACTTCAATTGAGATTATAAATACAGATCTTATAAATTATTAAAGGTTGTTACCTCTTTAGCTTGCCATAGAATTTAATTAATTATCATTTTTTTCTATCCACCTAAATCAGTTATATAGTATATCTTCTATAATTGATGTGTTTTGACGTGAAACCTTTTCGCCGTGAATGCTTAATTAAAACCATAAGTCTATTTCACATATTTCCTTTGGAACTAGATTTAGACCTTAGCCACGATTTATAAGACTTTATATACGTAGGAGATATTAAATGACCTATTTATCAATTTGAGAACAGTAGATTTGGTGGAAAAGTAGATAAAACTATCTGTATATAAATATTACGTGCAATTGCTTAGTATAAATAAAAAGTGCCATAAATTAGAATATTATATGGTTAGTAATTGTGATGTTAAAACTACAAACTATAAAAGAGAACTACACACATCAATCCGAGTATCGTACCCAAACCATATTTATCTTAGATAATATACACTGACATGTTTCACACACATAAAGTCTTACTCCTATTAATCAATCCAAACTCATATTAGCTCCATAATGGATAAATCTGACCTACAAACTTAAATAATCATCTTAAATAATTTATACTTTCTTCACAACTTAACAACTCCAATCCATGCCTACATATAGCGTTTTTTCTGGCACTTAGTTATCCTGAGCCATATTGAGGGGGCCATTACAATTCGCTTCTCATAACACTAGACTTAAACTTAAATATATTGAGGAATAGACTGCTTGAGACTCATGGTATGACAAGCTTCGGTTTTTCTGCCAGAATAGGTGGGACTTGTCAATCGTTGGATAATAGGGAATATGAGCAGGTTCAATGGTCCTCTTCGACTAAATTTACTCATTCTCTCATAATCCATGGTTCGATTCTTCTGGCCATTCAGAGCTAGAGACACGTGCGTATACTGGGGGGTGAAGAATAAATTTTCTCGTTCACCTAATTGCTAATTTTCAATTCAGCCTGAAATCGTTGCTGGGATAAGCCTCTATCGACCGAGCAACTAGCGGGCTTTCATACAAAGCGAGAAAGTGCGCTAACCTCCTAGTGTCTCCTACTGAAAAATCTTCTCACTGGCTCTCTTTTTCAAAAATCAGCTCTAACTAACTTTGTAAATCTGCCTTTCCTCTCCTCTATTCGATCTGATGGTTCTGTTGCTCATTCTCCAAACTGAAAAAGGCGATCTTTGTGGGGTCTTCATTATTCCTCTAACTCACCCAAGGACGATTCTGGCATTCCTCCTCCTCCTCCTCTCAGGTTTCCTGCCTTTGGCTGTGATTACATTTGATCGGGGTGCATGGAATCCTCCTGAAGATCTATGAACGTTAGGACAGCAGGTATGTGCCCTTGGATGGCTAGTCTCCTCCCGAAAATTTGGAGGGAATGTGCTTTCCGTGTCGACTCGCCACCAGAGTAAACGCACTTATAGTAAACGTTTCAATGTATCCTGTCTCAAAACTAAAAACTGTACCCTCAGTAGTTGAGAAGTCGAGCACACGTCCAATCTCAGATTTTTCCGAAAAAAGGTAAGCGGTATCTGAATTGCTCTAATACTAACTATCACTGTCCCTAGAGCTTCTGTTGATTATATCTAAGATCTAGAGATATATATATATATTCTTAGATCAACCTGGAGTCTCTATTTTATACTTCTTTTCTGAAGATATATTTCGGCGCTCGAATGAGCTCTATCTGGCGTATATACATTACTATTCCTATCTTATGATTTATCGGATTACCGCCACTTACGGCAAGCACCCGCGGTGTGACTTACGTGGCTTGGCGCTTAACATTATCCAATCAACATTTGACGGCTCAAATTGGCTACGTGCTCACTGGTCTCCAAAGCCCTTCCTTTTGGAGTTCTCCTCCCTTCTACTTCTCTTTATCTTATGTTCTAGGTTTCATCGCTCTCTAATTCGTTCAATACTCGGCTGTTGTTGACGGGGTGCGATCACTTCTATCTTTTTCTGTTAAGAGTGGGTTATCCTCAAAGAGGCTCTCTGTCTTATCTCCCACTTTTTCATACTTTTCACTAGTAATGATCGTTACTTCTACCATGCACATTCTCTCTAATCCATCGTATGTCGGAGATGACTCGGCCCCTTCATTCTATCTCATACTTTCTCATAACAATTTTCTGCTCACTCTCTTTTTAATATATATATATATATATCACGATTCATAGTTGAATAATCTATAGAATTGCCTCTTGTCTTAATCTTTCAGAATTCTGTTCTGCTGATACACTGGATAGGGGACGTTCTCAACTTGTGGAAATTTAAATTCTTTAAATTCCTCATTACCAATCTCCCTCTCTTACACTTCCAACTTCTATTTCTTTCCGGAGACCTCGTCATCTCTCGTCTCTCTTGTTTGACCGACTAATATTACAATCCTTGAGCGTCTATAAAAAAATCGATCTTGGAACCTCACATTCAAACGGTGCTAGTGAGAAGCGACACGGGCTACATAGAACTGAGGAGAGTTCTGTATTAACTACGCGGAACTTTGTTCTCTCTTCGCGTTACTCCAGTATATGCCAGTAGGCGTCACTCCTCCCTTTGTGATATCGTGGAGTAACGCTCACATATTGGGCGGCTACCTGGTTATTCCTGACTATTATGGACACGAGGATCGTCTTCTAATCGACTTGAGTAAAACTGGTTTCCGTACTTTCCACTCATCTCTTTCGAACCCATCTCTAATTTCTTTCCGCGCGATGTTGGTTGCTTTAATCCTCTCCTCTTTCTATATTTTAGTAATATTCGCAGTCTTTTGAATATGGGTGTCGAGGAATACTCTTTTGAGTCTACATAGCGTCCAGGTAAACTACCTACAGTTACAGAGCCCTCTTACGTCAAGGGTCTCTTATTTGTAGTATCTTTGGTGCTGTTCCTTTAATAGACATAACTTCATAACTCTTAAGGTTTTTTAAAATAAAGGTGCTGTTGCTTCATTAAAGTTTTTATGAGGCTTAACAGTCGCATGACACGTTTTGCATCAAAAATACTGTGGTCTGTCCGCATGAGATTTGTAGGTGAATTGATACATACAGAGGCCCTCAGTTCGCTTCGAGTGCTTCCCTTCCCTTCCTGTCCCCGGATATTGCCCTAAGCTATTGCGAGCTATGAGTGCTCATCTTGAATCAGTACATGCATAGTATTACCTGATAAATTTCATCTCAGACCCGCTAGGTTGAATATCTAGATTACCCTGCGAGCTTGAGTTGGACTCATATGTCACGTTATTTTTCTTCACACATGATATAAACATCTGGAGGTAGTGCAAACAACCCCTCCTTGAGGATAGGAGAGTCTTAGAGATTCACGTAGAGATGGCTATGGTTGTAACTAAAACTGTTACATATGATCCTACTTCTGATTGAGCTCTAGTTATGCTACAAGAAAGTTAATAAGCTAGGTTCACTCACCAGTGTCGTATTCTGCTTCAACCATTATATAGATAATGTGCGTTGTCTCAATTGTAAGTTATATTGTTATATGCAGTTATAATATTTACTTTTTGGTTTTTAAATATTTGAATTTGGTTATTTTCCCTTATTCTACACTGAGAGTGAGTTCATAACATTGACAAGCAGATTATAGTGAGATCTGTTATTTCTTAGATTTCAAGTATAAATTTTTGATATCGTAACGGAGATGTCACTCCTATTGTCTGTAGAGATAATGTAAAGGAGTTAGCGTCCAAATATAGTGAGGTGATCTATCTGTGAAAGCAGTTCCTTCAATGAATATTCGTTTTGAATGTTTTCCTTGAAGCTGGGGATTTCTTTTATGAGAGGATATCTGTACTTGGTATATGAAAAGACATTCTATCCAACATCAAAAATGTCTTTTGTAAATTTGTTATTAATAAATTTTTCTTTAAATGAGTGTTCATAAAAGGTCTCATAATATTTTCACCTTTTTTAAAATCGTGGTTTTTAATATATTTATACAAGATGTTTTTGCTCTAGTTGACATGAGCCCTCATCCAAATTTAGTTTTAGTTTGAACAGAATTTTGGCGCATTTATATTTAAGACTCCAAATATGCTATATTCTATATTATTATAAATGGTATACTTATTCGAAAAGCAAATGAAGAAATGTAGGACTCACCTACGTCCATTGCATATCAAAAGTGATATGATAGAAATAGCCAGTCTGGCTGATGTTTGCGTCACATCTAATGCAGATGAAGAAGTATCTAATATAGATTAATTGAATTATATATGCGCTTCTAATATGAAGATATAAAATATACATAGAATATGTATACTTATGGACAATGAAATACACATTCTTGTTTTGCATAACATGATATGGGTTTGCTACCAAAGATCCAACATGAGGTATTTCACTGCAAAAATTTTTAAATTGTTTTTAAACTCCAAACAGTGTTTTAGTTGTTCCAGAATTAGTCCTTTGTGGGAAGACACGCAAGCTTGTTTGTCAGTGGGGTTCCGTTGGACATGTTGTCAGCACAGACCACCATCTTCACATACTGTGAGATCTTCCACTTATGTATGGTTTTAAACACCACTGTAGATGTTTTTTCCCTTTTTTTCTTCACAATCTTATTTCATTGCTAAGATAGTAAGAATTCCAAAATTTTGATCAAATCCTTTAAGATCACATAATAAAAAAGTTTACAAAATTTTTTGTTCCTATTATTTTTCATAATTTTTTTTTCCCAGTCAAGCCAGATATACAAACAAAGGCTTTTTCAGTTTGTTGATCACTGTTTTTCTAAAACCAAAATTGAAGTCGGTTAATGTAATATTATTCGTTTTTAAAAAGAAAAAGGCGTAATTTATTTCGCATTCCATTTAAATACTAGTTTGTTTTTTTTTCGATGTGATTTTTGCTAAAATTCGTATGTTGTATTGTCAATATTTGATGAAATCGGTCTAATATCGTGGTTGGGTAGATCATTTTATCACCCATTTTTATGTGCAGCTGAGTGATACACGTGAGACTTTAAAAGATTCCTGGAAAACTTCACTTGTTAAATGGATGTTAATGAGATGCTTTGTTAGGGCCGTAGCAATTATGGTCAGCGTATCGATTTTGTTAATTGTGGTTGGGGATGGTATTGAGTATCACATTTCTAGATTTGTGTTCAGTAATGTTCGCTTGATCTTCTGAGATTCCTAACTTTTCAAATGAAAAGAGACGTAACCGTAGTCTCCCAAGATAGGTTTCAAACTGAGGTTTCATGCCTAAGCGCAATGTTCGTGAATACTTTTTTAAGCTTTTTGCAATATTTCCAATTAATTTTTGTTAAGGTTCATCGGTAATTTTTTTTGTTGTTTTTAATATTTTCCACAATTTTTATTTATTTCATTTCAATTCTTGCTTTTTTTAAAAAAAATTATTTGTTGACGTAGATCATTTAATTATTCCACAAGTTGATTTTATATGGTCTCTATACATTTTTAAATTTACTATTTGGTATAGTTTTTTTTTTGCTTACTGGTTTACTTAAAACAACTTTTTAATTGTTTTCCTCATAACTTATTGTTTATAATTGAAATGGTAATGTAACTCTCTTTATAATGTTCTGTAGAGCTTTATGTTTTTGACTTTTGAGATTTCTTAAGGAGTACTGATAAATTTAAGGCTAAATGGAAGAAATTCTATAAGATAATAATAATAATAAATAAAATAATAATATAAAGATTAATAATAATTAATAATAATAATAAAATAAAATCAATATAAAAATAATAATTTGTTTTTTCTTTTAATAATATAATAATATAATAATAATAATAATCGTATAATAATAATATAATAATAATAATACATAATAATATCAAGACCAATATATGATATTATATGAAAATGATCTAATATGAATAGATAATAATAATAATAATAATATATAATAATAATAAATATATAAATATGAATAATAATAATAAAATAATAATTAATAATAATAATAATAATAATGATAATAA
>JABUQX010037800.1:37500-42221 GCA_015478945.1 Trachelipus rathkii
GCGACAAGGTTTTAGTTTTGAGTGAATGACGGAAAGTGTTGGCAAAAATTAATTTGCAAGTTTGCCAGAAGCTCGTGATATTTCAGTCGAAAACAATCAGCAAGATTCACAGGTTACTTAAATGAATACCGGTACCACATGGTTTAAAAATGTCGTCGTCATTCCGAAAGTGAATCATATGTCATGGCGAAGTCGTCAACCAGAAGGAATGCAGAAACAGTGGAAAATGAGGTCTTGATAATTCCAGATGACACGTGAGAGAAATTACTGTTGACATCGTATCAGCAAAGATTTTTTCATAGTAATTTTCAACTGAATGAGTTGAATTGCACAGGGTGAACAATTATTTGTATCCGAACTGCTTTGCAGAACAGGGATGTCATGCTTGCAGTGCAAGAGAAAATGCGGAAACATTAAAGACGCTAGAGTCCTAAATCTGATAAATATGATGAAAAAGGTGTATTGGTGACCCAAAACAAATTTCATCATTCAGGTGGAGAATTTAGCCTCGCAGAGCCCAAGAAAGAGACATGGAAAGACATAAATCAAGCTAATTTCTATCTTGATTTTTTTTTCACCAGTTAGTAACATTTATTCCGCCATATCTGGTCGATACTGTTTCATATATATAATATATTATATATATTAATATATATAATAATATATATATTATATATACTATAATATATATAATATAATATATATATTACTAATATAGACCTCATTAATTAAGTGGTATGATCCGTTATATTATGGAAATGTTATTTTAGGCTATTTTAGGTCATGTTAGGTTAAGTTGGTTAGGTTAGGTTACGTAAAGGTTAGATCCGATTAAGTTATCTTTTTATCCCAAAATTATGTATTTACCAAGAATTTTAAAATAACGATACATGTAATTATTGTTTTCGCCTCCTGGAGCCAACCATTATAAATTAGCCATATATATTATATATATATTATATTAATATATATTATATATATATATATTATATATATAATATACATTATATATATATATATATATAATATATATATATATATTAAATATATATAATATTATAATAATGTCTCAAGTAGGAAACACTAACGATCAAGATGAAAACTTTCATCTGACGAAAAACTGCGTTATATCAACTTCATTTAAAAATTCAGATGCCTAGGGTTACATTCATCAAATTATAATTGCATACTTTATGAAAAAAAAAGTGACTCTTAAGAATATTTTAAAATAATTTATAAAATATATTTATATATATGATATATATATAATATATATATATTATATATATATATAGTATATATATACTATATATATATATTATATATATATATAATTATATATATATAATATATATATTATACTATAGTATATATATATATATATATATATATATATATTAATAATATATATATATAATTAATATATTAATAATATATATATAATAAGAATGGCCATTGCACTTAAGAACAAATTCTCAGGAAACAGATACATCTCTATCACAAGTCTAACTTGAACCATTATTGAAAAATTACTCCAGATTTCCCAACTCTTCCCTCCCCTACCTGAACTCTCCACCCAAATCTGCTTCTCTCTTAACGTCCATTTCATCTTTTCTTCTTCTTTTCCAATAAATTTTAGTTTCGTTCTCGTTAGCGGAGTCTGAAAAGTCTTTGAAATGATTTGAGAAAAATCTTTTCACACGTTAAAAAATTATTCACATTTTTTCTCTCACTATTTCTCTTCTCTCTTGCTCTCAACTCATTGTTTTTAATGATAGCTTCTTGGGACATTTATCAAAACTATCTAGAGATATTTTATATATTATATATTATAATATATATATATATAGTTATTATATATATATATATTATATAAATATATAATATTAATATATATATATATTATATACTATTAATATATTACTTATATATACTATATCTATTATATTATCGTAGTCGGGAGACGGGGATCGCAAAAACCTTAGTATTGGTTTATATACAATGTTATGTTTGCCAGATATATATACTACTCTGCAAATTACGCACCAATAAGGTACGTGGCAAAGGAGGGTAGAAAAAATTTTGAAGAACGCGAAGGCCCTTCTTAATTGTAAAATGAAAATAACATGGTGGATTCTTCCGCAGAACCGTAGGATTGATAGAAGTGGAGCCAAGTGCATGTCCAAAGGGTCTCGCATAGTGTTTGGTAGTTCGCGACTGTTGGTCGTACGGTGTAAGGCGCGGAGGTGTTGGTCTGTCTCAATACCGTGTTTGACCCCCTCTGGCACGGATGACTGCTGGACACCGTCCTGGCATGCTCTCGATGAGTTGGCGAATGTCCTGGACATGTGATTTGATCATAGTTGTGCAGTGCTTCCGCAGGTCCGCCGAGGTTCGTGGAGAGATTGCAAGCAGTCGATCCGATTTTCAGGAAATATCCCCACAAAATGTTCGATTGGTTGAGGTCCGGACTATGTGCTAGCACTCAAAGCCGAATCCTGAACCGCTATAGTACGTGTTCCAAATTGGGCCTGTGGTGTCTGTCATTCCATGCATTAAGAATGAAAGAGTCACCGATGTAGAGGCATATTGACGAATTCGCACGAGCTGAAGTGTACTCCATCGACAGATTACAACTCCGTAGACACGATAAGAAGATGCCTTCACAGACAGTAACATACCTAACCTCCAACGCGGCACTGCGCACATTGCATTGCGCGAACCTTTCCGTTGGTCGTTCGTCATACTCTACGCAACCTGCCGAGCGTACAGACAGCTTCTCGATCGTCGTAAAGAGCATTTTGCTAATGTCGACCGTCCAAATGGGTGTTCTCGGCAAATGCCCTAGTCCCTCGATGTGCGTGGTGTGCGGTGAACCTATGGAAGGCCGGGGCCGGTATTTATGTTCCGCAAAGCCTCGAACGCACTGTATTCGTACTCGCCCTGGTGCGGTACCGTCTGCCAGCGTATTCTGGAGATGTCGTGCATTTTGTTTGTGGCGCTCTCGTAATTCACGCGACGATTAAATCGATCTTCCATGATGTGTCTGTGGCCCTGGCCTACCTTTCTCGACGGCGATATGTTAGGGTTTCTTGGTACCGTTGACCACACGTGCAATCGTTGTGTGGCTAACACGACCGTCGACAATGTGCTCGGTACCCGTGTCCTTCGGCGTGTAGTGTTGTTATCTGCACGCCGATCTTCTTAGACAGTTGGACGCCTATCCCCAATGTTTATGTAAGTATTTTCGCAACCACGAAAGAAAATTGTAAGGTCACTATATAGTAAATAAATATATATATATATATAATATATTATTATATATAGATAGTATATTATATATATTATATTTATAATATTTATAATAAATTATATATTTATATATAAAATAAATCCTTTTGTGGGTTTCTATCTTTAATCAAACTTATCATACACCTAGAATTAATAGCTTCAGTAGGACTAAACTAATGGAATTTTCTTAGCCTCACTCAGTATACCCTAACTAGTGATCTTGTTGCCCCCCCAGTTGACCTACTTAAATTGGATTTTGTTAGTCCCCTCCAAGTAGCCTAACCTAATGTTATTTGTTGGCCAGACTACGCCTAAGATAATGGAATTATGAATATTTACCTATGTGAAGATAATATAATATATTAAATATTATATATATAATATATATATATACATATATATATATAATATATATATAATAATATATATATATATTATATATATATATATATATATTATTATATATATATATATATTATATTCTCGATAAATTTTAAATAAGTACAATGCTAATAATTCAAGAAATGATTGATAATTCGCCCTTAGGTTTTGTTCTGTTGTAGTAGAAGAGTTGACAGTGGAGATGCAAGTTCTAAAATAGTTTCAGATGATTGCCCATTACAAAAGGGTTTTACGTAAATAATAACTTATCTTAAACTGTTATTGAAATGCAAGCGAAGTTATAGAAAAAAAAATCCTACAATGACCATGTAATCCTTTAAATATTAAATTTTTTATTATATACCTATAATTCATTATCGCAAACATAAGTTTTAGAATCTAAAATTAACACATCCATTTGCAATAAAGGTCAAATGAGAACTGATTAAAATGTTGTCTGAATTATATATCTAAGTTATATTATTTAAAACGACAAATTCTAATAAAGGGACACGTCTCCGTCGTTCTGCAACCTCGTTTAGTCCAATCTGTTCATCTTATCTATATTTAAGCATATATTATAAAATATATATATTTATATAATATATATAAATATATATAATAAATATATATATAATAATAGTATTATATATATATATATAATCATAATATTAAATATATTATATATAATTATATATATATATATATATATATAATGGAAATATACAGAAATAATATAACGTTTGTAGTTTTAAAAAAATGACAATTTAATATATAAAATTTGAAACTATACAAGATTTAAAATTGATAAATTGTTAATAATATGTATGAAACTTATTTACAATATCTCACCTTATTTTAACCTTTTTAACAAACTCAACAACCTATACATTCTCACACAATATTAGCCGAATCTATCCCGAAAGGAGTTGAAGATTTTCTATATTTTGTGCTAGAGGTTTTCGGTTGGATCAGGCCATTATCTTGAAGATATTAACTATTTAAGAGATAACCCCTCTCAGTATACTCATCCTGTGTATTAATTATAC
>JABUQX010037801.1:0-31224 GCA_015478945.1 Trachelipus rathkii
CTATATCATTGAGTATTTATTATATCACTTTAGTGATATTACATATCACTATATAACATATTTAAAAATTTATAAGGATTATATTATTTATAATTAATTATATATATTAATTTAATTTTTTTTCTTCTATTAATTGTTCTGTAATAATTACATTATAATTGATGTCTTTACTTATCATTAATTTTATATATATAAATAATTTCAACATTAATTATATTATTAATTTGAGTAAATAATTTAATATTATTATTTATTAATTTATTTTTAAATTAATTTATTTAATTATATTAATATTATTATTATATTATTATTATTATATATATATTATATAATATATATATATATATAAATATATATATATATATATATATATATATATATATATATAATATAATATATATAATATATATATATAAATATATATTTAAATATTAATATAATAATTATATATAATTATATATATATATATATATATTATAATATAATATAAATATTAATTATATTAATATATACATATATATGTATAATATATTAAATATAATAAAAGAAAAAATGTAAATTAATTAATTTTTTTTAAAAAAACTATATACATAGTTAAATAAAATCGTAAGCTATAAAAGAAATCGTAATATTACTAATCTTATCTTCAGCAATAAAAGAAAAATTCTTATATATATTACTATATATTATGATATATATATATATATTAATATATATAATATATATAATATATATAATATATATTAATATATATATATATATATTAATTATATGTTGTGTGTGTGTGTTGTTGATGATTGTGTGGTGTATGTATTGTGCTAGCGCGGCTGAGTGTTAATTAGTATGACTGTTAATGTAAAATTTTAAGCAGTTGATACCTTTATTCCACAAACATATAACTAAACGGAGATTTTTTTATATATAATTTTTATAACTAATATTTTTTTAGTAACTTAAGCTTATCTGGTTAAAAAACTAGTCATTAATAAGTAATAGCAATTCCAATGAGTAATTAAATATAAATAACATCATCATTTCAAAAAAAAAAAAATAAACTAATATAATTATAAATATAATAATTAATAAATAATAATAATAAAAGGCATCAATAACAAATCATTAAATTACAAGAAATGTTACAAATCAGCTCCTATTTATTACGCATCTGTTTGATGATTAAAGAGGGTGAATGCATGGCAGAGAGTGGAGGATGTGGAATCTCTTAGTTTCTCTTTTGACAAAATATGAGAGATGGGGTCGGTGGGTTGGGTGACCTTCTTACTAGTCTTTCTTTTAACTGCATTTGTCACGTGTAAAGCCGTTTGGGGTGTTTTAAAAATTAAAAAAAAAAAACAAATATAAGCGAATATGAAAATGTTAATGCATGATAGCACGGGGTACGATGTCCCCGCTTGGGGTTCCCTTACTGCCTTTCCCTCCCCATGCAAGATATGTTCCTACCAAACGTACGAGGGTAATCTTGAAAATTAAATATATTTTTATTTTAATATTTAGAAAATTTTAAACCTATGAACACCCATGTATACCTACGGAGAACGTAAAGCTTTTTTTCTCACTCCATCATTTTAAAATGCTCGGCTCAGACCCCGACTCCGGCAAAACTATTTCTACTCTTACTTCTACTTCTGCCCTGAGGCAGTCCTAAAGGCCTGTAAGCGGTTTTAGCATTTTCTTCCACACGGATCTCGCAAGTTCAACTTAGTGCCGAGGCTAATTCATGGCTAATGAAAGCAATGCCATTTCGGACAGCGGCTTGTTGGACCTGTTCTGTCCTTGTCAGAGCTCCGCTAGTCAAAAAAATTTGTTGCCCAGGGACGTGGAAATGGACTTCTGTACCCTTTCAACCATGCGAAGAAAATCTTTATATGTCCTGCCTGAGACGGCTCCTCCTCTGTACACATTTATTATACTGTAAAAAAAATTCTTTGATCAGTCCCTAACTTCGAATCTAATCCAACCTTCCCCCTTCTAAAAAATTCTTTTTTATTCCACACTTAAGATATTTTTTAATTACATTTCTTGCTTAATCTTTAATGTTATATTTTTAAGGCATTTGTTATTTAAAGTATATTTAATATTATATTTTTAGCACATATGTTTATAAAAGTATATTGTATGTGCTTCTCAATAGAAATTCTGAATTTGTCTGCTAGAATATACAGCAGAATAACTGTAATCAATTTTTTAACACATATAATAGACTCTAAAGACAATGGAACCTGTAAATTATGGTAGGGTTCTGAGTTAAATCAGTTTAATTCATTGATTAAGAGAGTTTAAAATATTTGAGTTTAGATACAACGGTAAATCTTAATGTATTAATAAAAAACGCCACGAATATGTTAATTGTAGAATTAAGTAAAGCCACAGAGAAAGTAGAGTAGCCTGTAAGTAGCAAGTGGTAAGAAGCACGTGCCATAATACATATATAAAGCGAGGGTCTACATAATTTTTGCAGTCAAATAAACTGATAACGGAGTGGGAAAATTGAGCTAATATAATCTCTCTCACTTAGGTAGCTTAATGCTTATCGCCCTGCCCGACTAGTTATATATAATGAGTACACCTCTTCCTATAATTAGGAGATACTGTGCCGTGTGAGCGGCGGTGTTTATCTTAATAATAATATATATAAAAAAAAAATAGATTGTTATGAATCAATTCATATTAACCTTTAGTGTTTTTAATCACTCATATTTAGATAACTTAATAAGTAAATAAGATTTTTGTATTATATATTGATATTTCAGGGACAAGCTGCTGACCCAGTAAAAGTGACAGTCTTTTACGAATCATTATGCCGATTTAGCATCAAGTTCTTTGTTGATCAATTGACACCCACATACAAAATAATAATAATAATAATATATTTTAGTCGTCTCGATTCTCTAGTAATCTAGTTGTGTCTCTTGGTATTCTAATTGGTATTCTTGATTCTATTATTTGTTCTTTCGATAATTATAATATAATCTAATTGGTATTCTTGATGGTCTGATTGGTTCTTTTTGGTACTCTGATTGGTACTCTTGATATGTAATTGGTTCTTTAGGTGCTCATATTAGAAATTGCCTTTATAAAGTAATTAATATTAGTCAGTAGCAGCAATAACTAAAAATATAAATGTCTATATTAATTTTAAATTTTTTAAATAGGAAGTTGCCCGTCCATCTGGCGATGGATATGAATTCTCATGCCAGCACGGTTCAAACGAATGCTACGGAAATAGAGTATTGGCTTGCGGTCAGAAATATCTCACAGATCATGAAGTATTTTTAGAGTTCAATTTCTGCGTCATGGGAGCTGAATATCCCCCTAGCTCTGCAGTTCAAGTAATTTGTTTAAAAGACAATTTCTGTATTTATTGAATACTATTCTTATAAATGTCTATAAGGAAATTACTATTTATAAAACATAAATAATTGTTGATAAATTTTAATATTAAAATCTGATTAATTTCTGGAGGAATAAGTAAGGAGGAGCGCAGTCTAATCTGAATAATATTTTATCATTCAATCGCCTGATGTTACTTAAATTCCTTCAGTAAGGTGGAGTTATGTAAAAATTCTAACTTATCATTAATGTACATTAATGTGCAGTTGTATCACTATGGATTATTAATAACAATTGCAAGAAATCATTTATTTAATTATTATCTATGCATTTAAGGATAATATTGAATGTTATTCCACTTGAAGTGTTGATTTAATTAATGATGTAAGTATAAACACCACACACACACACACACACACTACTACAACACAAGATATTAATTTATTCACAATTCACTATCACACACTACACATCATCTACACACAACACTAACTAACATCACATATATTCATTATATATATTATAATTATTTAATTAATTAATATTTAATTATAATTAATTAATTTAAATTTATTATTAAATTATTAATATTATTATTATGTAAGATATTTTGTTACCATTATTATCAGGTTATAGTTAATTATTAGATTATAAAATTGGGCCTCATAAATATATATGTAATATTTTTATATTTATCCAGTGGGTGTTTGATGTGTGTAGTTATGATTAGGTGGTATGAGTTGATGTAATGTATAGGTGTGTTTGATAATATTTCGTGAAATTTCAGATATAGCCCTCCGGATATTATGTTTTATTTATATGAAAATTCAAAGCTAGTTTAATGAGGCTTAATATTTAGGTCCATATACAAAGAAATTCATCTTTCAATATAGGCACAATTTGACCTAATCTTTTTACTACTCATAATACCTCAAGAATTGTATGTCTTCGATTTAGAGGATACGTAACTTGGAACATTTTATTTATGGACTTATATTATTAACACTACTTATGGTAACTACTAAATATACTTCCGTGCGGAGGAAAACTGACTCAAATGTTTTATTAAAGTATATTTATATTTGAGAAGCATAAATATGAATGAATCTCCTTAATAACAGATTGACTGCAAAATTAATTGCTAATTATATAAACTAAAATATAATAAATGTTTTATATATCTTTTAAACTATAAAGTAAGAAACAATATAAGTATTGTTGTTGATACAATCAACATAAAAAGATATGAAGTATTAACTGAAAAATATGAAAATATATAGACAAAGTTTTACATACACGCTATATAAAACTTTAATTTGTAAAATTTACTTTTTAATGAATACTTTTATTTATATAGATAAATATTATAATTAAAATGGTAATCATTGATGGAAACTGCGTGTAAGTAGAATTTCTGTCTACGTTTGAACTAGACTCATAATCAATCAAAAAATTGATAGAGAATATTTAAAATAATAACATAATCATTTTCAGTATACTATGGGGCAATAGCTTTCTTCTGACGCAAATGTAAGTACAATAAATCTTCCTGCTTTTATTTCTTAGGAGTCTTATATTATAGTTGCCCTTTACTTATTTAATTTATTTAAGAAGATTTTAGATAGCAATTAATATGTTTATTAATATTTTTAATATAACAGTAAAAGAGTTCTTAAACCTACTAAGTTAGAAAAGATACACAAATTAGTTCAAAATTAAAAGTAAATTACACCTCAATCATGCATCAAAATTAATAATATAATATATCAACATCCTATACATTCCTAGATGCATAATTTTAATTACAAACAATTCAGAATCTTTATAAATATTAAATATATATAGAGTGTGATATTTATATACAAATTAAGTAAGCAGAAATATACAAATTATTATATTAATTTCCTTTGTAATATAATAATATATAATATAACATATAAATTAATCATAGTTATTATCTAAATATAGATATATATAATATATTAAATAATAATATATGAAGTAAGTTTATGTAACTATACTACTAATAACTACTAATAATATTTAAAAGTGAAAGAAAAGAAAACACGCTTTTTTTTAAAATAAATTTATAAGAAAAACAACTAACAAAGAAATTATAAGCAATTATAATAATTATAATATTAACATTTTGGTTTCTAATAATGTGCTGGTAGAGCAAATAATAAAATTCTAGGCTATGGGGTAACATTAATGATACTATTCATATATTTCATATAATATATAATATTATATTATTATAGTATAATACCTAGGCCAGAAACATTATAATCCTTACTGTAACGTATACATGAAAAGATATACAGCTAAAAATCAAAGGGAAACTGAAATAATTTCGATTATACAGGTAAAACGTACGAAATCAATTTTTAGAAAATAAGATAATATTGTAGAATATCCCAAACTCACTCTCTCTACTCTATCTCTCTTCTCTCTACTCATATATATATATATATATAATTAATATAATAATATATATATATATATATATATATTATATATATATTATATATATTTTAATATATATATATATTATATATATATATTAAATTATATTAAAATTTAATATATTAATATATATATATATATATATATATATATATATAATATATAATATAATATATAATTATATAATATATAATAATATATAATATATATTAATATTAATATATAATATATATATAATATTAATAATATATACCGGTATAATATATATATATTATATATATATATATTATATAATAAATATATATAAATTATATATATTATATATATAATATAAATATTATAATATATATATTTATATATTAATATATAATAATATAATATATATTAATAATTATAAATTTTATAATAATATAATATATATATATATATAATATATATATATATATATATTATATATATATATTATATTATATATATATATAAATATAATATATATATATATATATATATAATATTACCTGAGTAATATAATTATATATAATATAATATATATAAATATATAATATATATATATATATATAATATATATATATATTAATTATATATATAATTAAATAATATAATATTTAATATTACCTTGCACCTTAAAAAAACAATAATAATGATTTATTGGTTAGGCCATTGATATTTAATTATAATATATATATATATTAACTAAGTTTTTTTTATTCTTAAACAATATACCAAGAAAAAAGAAAAAATAAGGGAAAAATTTTATTTTCACCTTACTGAGATGTATCCATCCTAATGGTTATATATATACCTTTATAAAATCCTGCAAAAAATCAATTATAGTACGTTAGATGTGACTTAGAAGAGGAGAGAGAGATAGAGAGAGAGTAAAGATGAAGATAGAGATAAGGTAATATATATGTATATATAATATAGTATATAAGAGAGAAGAGAGTAAGAAAGTAGGTATATTAGTGCTTGAGGGTATGGGCACTATCAGAATAACCCTCGTAGAAATGAAAAAGTATATATATTAAGAGATATGATGACAATATTAAGAAATGAGAACATTTAGATTATTCATATTGCTTAGTTAGCAACAACACCTGTAGACCAACAATAACTATAGAAGAGAGCCATATATATCAATAAATAGGATAATGCAGTATAATAATGGCAAGACAAGTTTTATATAAATATAATAATAATAAGAGTTTTAAAAATAATATTATATAACTAAAAAACCTTAATACTATACCTTCTATCTAAAAAGTATTATATATAAGAAAAGATTATGGAAAAACACTCACTATATATATATATAGTATAAATATATATATAATATAATCAAAATGCAAAAATAACAATATAAAAAAAGAAAAGTTATTATAAGTCGTCCGATGTGAAGGAGGAGGAAAATGCTCGTTCTCGGAATAACAAGTAAGAAATAAGTAATTAAAATAAAGATCGATATATAAAGTATAACATCATATAAAAATAAAACGCAGTCAGAGAGTAAGAAAGATATAGAAAACACAGTAGTTTGCGCTGCATATTCCTTTGCACACCCAATGATAAGGAAGAGTTGAAAAGATGAAGAAAAGATAAAACACTGGGAAGACAGCTCCAAGGTAAAAGCACAAATAAAACAAAGAAAGTAACGAGAAAACAAGACAGTAAAGCACAATGCCGTCATACTCACAAAGTATTAAATAATAATCACAGATAGTTTATGGAAATCATAAAGGCAATCAAAAAGAGTTGAGCGTGTTCGCATGGAGTGACGGGAAAAATAAATGAGTTGGAAAGGAGATGAAGAAGGAGTATACCTCCAAATTGAATCAAATAAGCAACGTAAGTAAATTAATTACATAAATTCCATTGAACAGGGTAATTAAGGTTATATGAGTAAAAGATGTTATAAGTTGGTGAAGAAAGGGAGTCTAGTTGAGAGAGATGATAACTCAGAGTCACAGAAATATAGAAGAACAAAGAGATTAATTGATTTAAGAATGATAGTAAGAAGGTTATAAGTGATGAGTAAAGGACTTTTAGTCATACAAAGATGAGACAAATCAATAAAAATAATCCTATGGTAGAAAGAGATGCTAGAACGGGAGTTGTAAGGAGAAGAGGAGAAGATGAGAGAATTGATGGATGTAGTATGCACATATTGGAACTAGAAGAGAGGGAGATGAGAGAAGAGAGAAGAGAAGAGAGCAGAGGAAGGAGAAGCAAGTGTAAGAAAAAAAATGTGCAATTTTTAGAGAGAAATGGAGAAATTTTTTATTTGTGAATTATTTCCCGAGACGACTAGGAAAAAATTAATTTAAAGAGGAGAAAGAAAAAAAATGAGAGAGGAGAAGACATGTAGGGATGATAACGATTGGGTTATACAAAGATATAGTCATAAAGAGTTAATTGCAAAAAGATAAAGAGAAAGTAGAGAAAGCTGATTGTTGTAGAGAAGAAAAAAGACAGTAAGCATGCTTATATATAAGAAGATATAGAAGAGAGAAGAGAGAGTATATATATATAGGAAGTAATAAGATAGCAAATGGGAGAGTATAGAAATAATAGTGAAGTAAAAAGAAAGAATAAAGATGATAAAAAGAGAAAGTAAATAGTATAGAGATAGAATAGTGAATATATTTAAGAGATTAAATAGTAAGAAAGTAATTAATGAGATAAATATAAAAACATAGATATAATGGAGGGAGTGTGAAACAATAAATTATAAAATAGATAGATAAAATAAATTGTAAAAAATAAAGAGAAAATAATACCTTATAATAATAAAATCTAGAATTAAATAAGGTAGAGAATAGTAGGATATGCTAGTAAAGTTCAGAAGATAGAGGAAAGGGAGAATTAAGTTAGTCAAAGGAAAGAATGAATTTAATAAATAAAAGTGAAAAAAGCTAAAGCTTAACTTATCCGAGAGAGTAAATTTCATTATTCATAATAAGATGATAAAGCAATGGTAAGAAGAGTTATGTAGTGTTATATAGAGAGAGAGTTGTGATAAGTATTAGTGAGAGAGTAGCGTATTAAGCGAAGAAGATATAAGATTATAGTAGATTATAATGTTAAAGATATAAGAACAGTCTCTAGTGAGGTTGCTCTAAGAAGATAAAGAGTAAATTAGTCAAGCTTTTCTATATTATAATTCTCTTTATATTTATAGATAATTTATGAAGGAAGGATCAATATAATCACACTCGTACCATCTTTGTTTAAATCGACCTATGTACCCACTTCGCGCAAGACAGGAGTGCTAAGCCGATGTAAATAGATATTTACCATATTAAATCTTTAAAACGGTAGCATTGGAATTAAAAAGAAGCGAAATAGCAGGAAAAAGTTATGAGAGCATAAGTATATGTTTATAGTATATAGCCATAGACACTAGGAGAGGAAGAAGATTAATTAATTTCGTTATAGAAATATAAGATAGAGAGGATAAGGACGAGAGATATATGAATAGTAATAGAAGAAGAAGTAGAGAATAAGAGAAGAATATAAGATAAGTAAGTAAGAGAAGAAGAAGAATAGATAAGATAGATAGAAAAGAAATATATAATATAGATAAAGATATAGAAAGAATAGGAGAAGAAGAGATGAAAACAATTTACATAAGAAGAAGAAGAAAGATAAGATAGATAAGTAAAGAATAGTAAAAGCTTGAAATTGAATGAAAGAAGAAGAATGAAAGTAATGGAATGAAGAGGAGAAGCAAGCGGTTAAAAGTAAAGTAGTAATAAGTAATAAGTAATAAGAAGAAGAAGAAGTAAAGATAAGAAGATAGAATATAAAGAAGTAAGAAGAAGATAAGATAGGTATAAGAAGTAATAGTGAAGAAGAAGATATCTAGTAAATTAAAAAAAAGTATAAATATGAATATATAAAAAAAGTCTATAATATAAATAGCATACATAAAAGTTATAGAAAAGCTATTATAACGAAAGAAGAATAAGAATAAGAAGTAAAAGAAGTTTATGATAATATAATATAATAATAAAATAATAGTAATAGATAGATAAGAATAAGATAAGAATAAGAAAGATAAGAATAAAAGAAAGAACCTCGACTTTTTTGTTCATTAACAAAGCGAAGAATTAAAAAGATATAAAAAAGATAAGTAAAATAAATTAAATTTTTGTAAGAATTTAAATAGAAAATACAAAGACTCGAAGTTTTTAAAGTAAAGGATATATAATAAAAAATGTAATAAAGTACAGAAATACAATGATGCTAGTGTAGAAAAAGGTAAAATAAAAAGAAGTTAATAAGAATAATAAAGAAAGAAGAGAATAAAGATAATACTAATAGAACTAGGAATAAGAAAAAGTAACAGATTGTTCTTGGAGGAAAAAATCTGAATATTAAAGAAAATATACATAGTAATAAAGTAATAAAGTATATAAAAAAGGAATATACATAATAAATAAAGTAAAGGTTGTGAACAATATTATTGGCATGTAGGTAATATATAAAAAAAAGAAATATACAAAAAGAACTTTGTTTTTCGAGGGAGAGATACAAATAGAAAATGAACTACAGTACAAAGGAGGCCTCTAAAACCCTTCCAATTTTAAAGAGGTTTCGCGTAGTCCTGCACCCAACGTAAAGGAATACCGAACTACCCTCACCAGAAGAGCGAACGCTTTTACTGCAATTATTAAATCGCTTATTTCTACGTTAATATCGACCAAAACCCTTTCACATAAATTTAATAAAAGAAAAGTAAAATATATTCAGAAAATATGCACTGAACATGTCAAAAATAATATTATAATATTTAATATTTTTGTAAGATTGTATTTTTTTTTTTTCTTTATATGTTTATTTACATGAGTTGATTGTAAATTTTTTTTTGTTTTTTCACCTAATTCTTGTTATAATTTTTCTATAATTTAATTACATAAACCGTAAACGCGAATTTCTTCAGGTTTGAGTTTATTCAGGTCTCGTGTGCTTAAACATGAGAATTTGAGCAGAGATCAAGTCTTTTGCATGAAACAGAAAAATAATAAAGCTATATTAAGGAATGTGCGGGCGAGGGAAGCAGAGTCAGTTGAATTTACTGCCTTCTCAGTGTTGGGAATTAATAAGAATACCACCTGCATTTAGCGAATTTAATAATAATGATATCTTCTCTTTATTTACATCTCTATATTATGCGATATTATTAATATGTCAAAAATATTATATACATCTTATCATAATATATAATATAGAAACGTAGGTAGATGGGCAAGGCCTGACACTAATTATATAATATATATAATAGAATAATTGAGGAGTATAGTTCGACCTTGACGGGAGCTCGAATTAGCCTTTATTAACTGTTCTTGGAATCAACTTTTTTTAGGTTGTGAATACGGATAGCTACAGTTTGTAAATATGGAAATCGAGTGGTATATGAGTCCCCTCTATAATCGCACAAAGGCAGGTGTGATTCAATATCCAGAATAGAAAGGCCAGTATAATTTTTCTTTATTCTAAGTTTAAGACCTAGCTTTATCTTTATATAATATTTATATATATTAAATAATATTATATATTATATATATATAATATATTAGAGGTAAGGTATATAAGAACTATAATATATATAACTAAGGAAGCCTTTAGCCTACCAGTTAAGTAGCCCTATTGGCCGATCTAAAGCCGTCAAATGTGTTCAGCCACGTGAGGACAAAATCTTATATAGAGAGCACTGCATTACCGCTGTTTAGCATATTAAACAATTATAAATGAGGATGAAAGTATTGAGATGAGTTGTGTGGTGTGAAGAAAGGGGTAAATTGAGAGAATAAATGAACACGGGAGTATATGTTGAGTATTTGGTCATGTGGAAAGGATATGATTTACCTAGACTAGTTCTGTGTTT
This sequence comes from Trachelipus rathkii, assembly GCA_015478945.1. Taxonomy (NCBI): domain Eukaryota; kingdom Metazoa; phylum Arthropoda; class Malacostraca; order Isopoda; family Trachelipodidae; genus Trachelipus; species Trachelipus rathkii. The sequence goes on from JABUQX010037801.1 coordinate 11,726, forward strand.
TTGTGTTGATAGTCGGAGTTGTGATAATGGAGAAGTGTGTTAGTGGAGGAGCCGAGCCGGCTGGAGAGCGGAAGAGAAAGTGGTATTGGAAGTCGGTGAACGAATTGTCTGCAAGAGAGAAATGTGAAGTTTGGCAGAGCGAAGAACTCGAGAATAAAGGTGCATGATAAGAGAGTAATGGCAGGGTTTCTATGTATATGGGGGTAATAGGTTGTTGGCCCACCATGGGCCAAAGGGAATAAGAATCACCCTATACACTGACGAATTATATTGTACTCGCATAGTGAAGGGTTCCGTCGGTCGGAGTTCCCGCAAGCACATAAAGGTGTGATAGTATCTGTCACTGTCGACGGAGTCTATCTTTCACAATAATTAATTATAGGTAGCCTCAGAGGGAGTCGGCTAAAGGCTGGGCACTTTAATCACAAAAGTCGAAGTATACTAGGGTCATATCGGTTTCTTCCTAGCTCCTCGACTTAATATTCTTATCTCCGAATGCATGATAAGGCAGCAAATTTGTCTTACCCCATGTCGTAGAAGGTGCTATATAGGAGGAAGATATAAGAAAAGAAAGAAAAATGATATATATTATAATAATATATATATATATAATTATGTATGATCTTTATGGGGCTTCTCATATCAGTATAACATATTTTTGTATGGGCGTCCACCATAATTTCTCTATTATATAAATAAATAATATAGAGAGAACTATATATATATTATAAATAAGGATTATAAAATTATTAATTATAATAGTTTATATTATATATAATATAATATATATATTAATTAATATATTAAGATATATATATAATAAATTATTATATATATATTATATATATATATATATATATAAATATTATATATATATATATATAATTATATATTTTATATAATATTATAAATATAAATATATTAATTTAATATAATTATAAAGTTAATATATATAAGTAATATATATAATTAATATATTATATAATATATATATACTAATATAATATATAGAAGAAAAGAGAGAGTAGAAAGAGAGAGAGGAGAGCATATGAGATAATAACGAGTAGTATAGTAAGATTATATATGAGGAAGTTTTATCCCGAGTGACTATATTATAATATATATATATATATATATATATATATATACGAGTATATAATAATAAATAATTAAGCGTATAGTACTAGGAAAATACTAGTAAAGTATAGGAAGGAGAAGTCATCCATTATATTCAATCTTCTTCATCCTCTCTCCTCATATCATCTCTATATATATATATATATATATACTATAATATATATATATTAATATATATATATAATATATATATATATAATATATATATATTTATTATAATATATATTAATATAATATATATATAATATATATATATAATATATAATAATATAATATTATATATATTAATAATAATATATAATATATATAAATATATATATAATATATTAATATATATTATATATATATATAATATATATAATCATAGCATTGGGTTTCAAAGTAACATAATTTTGTCAAGATATATCAATATAATACAAGTACTTATAACTTATAAGAATTGTAACAATATAGTAACAAAGTTCAAGTACATCTAGATAATTTATTATTCAAGTAGAAGTACATTGTGCACAGCACATGGCTCGCATAAGGTGGGTGAAGGCGAGGGACTTTAATGCAAACTCTCATATACTATACATACTGTACTCATGGTGCACTGAGTACGTAGAGTTGCAGATGGCGGAAGAATTTATTATTTATGGTAGAGAGCGTGCAGCAGATGAAAAAATTCCGATTCTCACCATCGGCCATACTGACAATTATATATAATAATAATAATATTATATAATATAATATAAATATAATATTATAATATATTATAAATTATATTATATATAATATATATATATAAATATATTATATATTAATATATATATATTAATATAATATATACTATTATATAGTAAATATATTATATATATAATATTATATATATAGCTAATATTATTAATAAACATCTACATATAAAAATAATCTAGATTTCTATAACATTAATATATTATATGGTATTCATTAATAATTCCCATTTATATAATGATAAGTATATATAGGCAGGTACATTTATATTGGAACACCTATGATACAGCTATTCACCGCCCCTCACTTTTATATGTACTCTATATGACTTACACCGTAGCTCTAAGCCCCATTACTTATTTAATTGAATCATTGACTGACCGTTGTTAATCAATTTTGACCCAACCGGTATTTTTACTCATGAAATTGACCTTAATTTATGGCCTAATATTAATATTATTTACTCTAGTATATAATAACTAACTCTTATTCAATTAATATATTGAGGGTGCTTATTTATTTTTTATATTTTTTATTTTATATTTAGATATTATTTATTATATATATTATATTATTTGTTTATTTTTTTTTTTTTAAAAATTTTATTCATTCTATAATTTTTTATTATTATTTCTAAAAGTTAATTATTATTTTTTTTTTTTATTTCTATTTTATTTTTTTTTATTTTATGTTATTTTTTTTATTTTTAATTGTGCATCTAAACCTTGTAATTGAGATGCGTCCGCGTCACTATTCTGGTGGTATACATATAAGCGATCTTGGTGATAATTACCATTATACACGTTCATAAAATTTCAATCGTCGCCAAGGTTTATTGTATAATTGCTGGTAAAATGTTTTAAGCCTTCTGAGACGAGAGTGTATGTATATCAAGATATAATTCATTTCACTACACTATATATAGCCATACAGTCAATTGAGAGAATGAGAGATATCTAGTCAGTCAAAACGTTAATTATACACAAAATATGCGGAGTCCCAGTTCGACATTCGTTAGCAAAAGATAACCATCGAATATATCGCAATAAGAACCGTACTAAGAAATAGTACATGCCATATAGCTAGGATGTACTTATTCATTAAAACTGGTTATTATATACGTTGTAAATTATTTATCATATTATTATAATAGAACAGTTACAAGTTAAGTTCATAAAGGCATAAGATATTATAAGTTCACGAAAATATTATCACGTTTTTATTAAAAAAAATATATTCCTAAAATATAAATTTATATTTGATAATACTCTCACGAGTATTTCATAAATATTAATATTTTCAAATTCAAGCTACCTAAAGCTACATACATCAACACAACTAAATATTATATAAATATATATACACACACAGCACACTACATCACCTGCGCCCACCGTGGTCATAATTAGTACACTAAGATTTCCTATCCGAGTCCCTTTTAATAAATCTGTCCTTTAAACTTCCCTTACCACCTCAAACTTATCGTCCTTCACCGATCGGTTCTTCCGTCATAAATCAAAAATAATACTAGCCACCGAAAGGATACGAATACCCACCACTTATATCGGCCAAATTTTATGAACCTTTTAGTACTAACTACATCTAAACGTGTATAGATCTGGTAATGAGATTATAGTTTGAAAATCAGGTTAAATATATTACCGTTAGTCACTGTGGAAGTACCTAAATAATAATAATATAAATAATAATAATAATTATATATAATATATTATAATAATAATATAATAATTATAAATAATAATAATAATGATCAATTCATCATAATAATTATAATTAAATTATTAATTAAAAGCATAATAATTATTAATTATATTATATATATATATATATTAAATATTATTAATATAATATTATTGAATATATATATTATATTATTAATATAATATATATACTGAAAATAAATTATAATAAATATATTTAAAAATACTATATATCAAATATTTAAATAAATAATGTATTTTATGGAGTTATTTAATCCAAGTATCGAATCACCTGAGAGCAATACCCATTCTAACCTAAACCAAATATTTTAATCCTTTTTTTAATAATTATTCATTTTATTTATTAAAATACTATAAAGTACTATGTAAATATTATAAAACACTTATGATATATAATAATTAGGGTCTAATTAAATATGCCAATAACTCATAGTTTATATAAATAATCCAAACCTTCAATAAATAAATATTATATATGTTAATAAATTGAAAAAACAGTAAACGTATATACTAAAATTTTTGTGTATCTTGTGGATTTTGATGGACATGATTCGATAGGATGAGAGAGAGAGAGAGAGAAGAGAGATGTTGTAATTGAGTCTAATATATTACGTTTAACATAAAAGTAACTATTTTGGAAAATATGGAAATTTAAGTGATATATAACCTGAAACTCATGACTAAATCAAAATTGATTCACTACCTTATATCCCATACATAACACACACAGACACTACACCAATATAATATATATATAATAATTATATTATATATATTATATACTACATACACTATATATATATATATATATACTATACAACAATATACACACAAATATAATATATATTATATATATTACACTTGTTTGACCATGATATTTCGGACATTGACCTTGCCGGATACCCTATAACCCGAACTCACACACCACACAGCATAACTCGCAACTCAACACTCGACACTACATCTCATACCACTAACCACTACACACCACCACCTCACACACTAACACAAACCTACACATACATTAACCTAACCTAACTAATCCTAACTAACCTAGCGTACACCTACACCTAGCCTACACTAAGACTACACTGCACCTAGCCTCCACCCCGCCTTGAGCTCATCCACGCACTATCTGAGATTAGCTTAGTACCTTTGAGTGATATCTGTGCTAATAACTATGAGGTTCATGTAGGATACCTAGACCCTGTATATGGATCTATATCACTATATACTTATTTTACCTAACCGTGCACACACACACACACACACACTAATAAACAATAACACACACACACAACATCACTACAACACACTACAAGAAGAACTGTACTTTCAACACACGCACACACACACACAACACACACAACATACATATCTTATATCACATACATACACACTTATTATTATTAATATAACACAACACAACATAACCTAGCATACCATAACATAATGGTTGATTAATTGCCACACCAAGATTGATTCTAGTACACCTATACATATTACACTATTACCTATGACACTTATCAATTTTACCCATAGACAACTTAATAACATTTACACTTATACACAAGCGGTCACAAACCACACACACTAATACACACATATACCGCTTAATCCTCAACTTATATAATATAATACACTTATTTTTTATAACGTATATACACACTTACAGTCTATACTATATAAAGTTAATATATATATAGTGTAAATTAGAGATGCTAATATAATTATATCAATAATATAATATATACGATAATTAATTTATAATATATATATACTATTTATATATATAATATATATACATTATATTATATATTATAATATTACTATATATCTTTATATACCAACGTAATAACAAAATGCCTAAACTTCTACAAATAGTATTTGTTTATAGAATGCTCTGTTACTATTTTTTTTTTTTTTGTGTGTGTGTGTGTGTGTGTTGTAGAGTAATTAAGAGGTAATAATATAAAAAAAAATATAAAATTTACCTTTCTTGTGTTCTTATAATGGCGGGGCGTAAAAAAATAATGTTTTTGGTTATTTTATTAAGTAAATTATAATTAGCGAATTAAAGAACTTTAATATCGATAATTTTGTTTCTTCACTTAATATATTATTTTTATATAATATTATAAGCACTTTCATGTGTAATACGCAAATAATATAATCATTTTCATTTAAAAAAAAAACTGCGAAAAATGTGTATAAGTTAAGACTGAAACGGTGAAACCGAGTATATTGATAAAGTCGGCAAAATTTTCCTAAAATATTCCCCCGCCGAGTGAAGAAAACCTACAAGAGTAGGTTAGTATTTTTTTTTAATTATAACTTAAAAATACATATCCATTTTATATGATTTTTTTCCGAATGTGCTGATTATTGAATTCCTTTCATATTATCAATAATTAAAATTAAGAGGAAATTTAAAACATTTAGAATCAAAATTCTAATAATAAGACTTTGTCCATATATATATATTATCATATAGATACTATTTACAATAAATATATACAATATAATAATATAGTATAATATAATCGAATTATAATATATTAAAATATATATATCTTAATATATATAATAATCTATATATATAATATTTATAGTAAGAGTATAAATTAAATTATTATTATATATATATATATATTATGTGCCAGACGTTTAGAGTAATAAAGGAACCGATCATATGTATCTTGAGAAAACTATGAATGGCAGTACACAGGTAAATTAGGAGATAGGATTTGCTAGAAGATATATGCTTGTGTCACACTTCCTCACTGCTACGCAACACACTCGCACTAAAGAAGGCTATATTATAGATAAAATATATAAATAGATTACTCAGTCATAAAAAAAAAAATTAATTATTCAAGAGAACTAAATATGCTAGCAGTGCGAAAAAGGATATACAATTTATTTGGAATCCTGGTAAAATTTCAACATAGGAAAATGTTTTATACGGCACAACTAGGGGTCGATGCCGACGTGGGAACATAGGGGGGATCGTTTTCTTATACCAGCGTAGGGGAGGGGAGGAAAGAGGAAGCCCACCTGCGACACCTCAATAACCAAAGAGCGGGTGGTTTCGCGGAGAGACGCCTCCCCTGAGGAGAGAGCGGAAATAATTCACTAACTGGCGTCAGTTCCGCGGAAGAGACGTATGAGACCTCGACTCTGCACGGGTGCGGTATCCACACTATTGGAGTAAATGTGGCTTTAGTAAAAACAAAAAAAAAGCAAAATTATAATAGAATTTAATAATAAATTTTAAAGAGATACCAATAAAAGGTCATACTAAATATGGCTTTTACCATCTAATATAGGCACTTTTTTAATACATATTACATAGAATAAATTAATTAAAAATAAGAATTATAATATAGTGTATTTTTTTATTTTTTTTACATTTATCCATATGTGAAATTTTACAAGGATTCAACAAATGTATTCCTATTTTCGCTGTAGCTATTGTAGTTTTTGAGATATAGTATATATATAGTTTTTTTTTTTTTTTCATTTTCCGTACTTGAATTGGACCCAGCATTCCACCAAGTATTCCGTTTTACCTGTAGAATGTAAATCGTATTTCTAAGATACATGATTGCCTGGTTATACTAACACGCTGACCATAATATATTAATATATAATACTAATATATATCTCCGTATATATATATATATATATTACATATTACTAAGTAATTAAGGAAACGACTCACGCTATATATACCATAATTATATATATATACACATAATATTTATCAAATACTATAATAATATTACATGATATTATAGTATAATAAATATACCTATACCTATATATATTGGTATAATTTATGATTTAGTAAATTAAACATAAATTATTATTTTAAAATGTTAAAATTCAGAAAATTTGTTGGCTGTTTAATAAATGCCCTGAACGTGTTTAGAGAAAACAATGTTTTTATACCTAATAAGATTTGGACCTGCAACATTTGTAGCATAGTATGAAAATTTATTCTACTTTGTCTTCCGACTATTTTGAAATTTTTGCTATGTATACGGAAATTTCAATTCATAATTCACTATTAAAATTACTATCAGAAATTGCAATTTGTTTTGGGCTATTAGTTCTATATTTTTTTTTCATTTGTTTTCATGATTTATTTAAGGGCGTCGTGACTCTAGATGCAGCAGTGCCTTATCAGTGTGCGGCGTCTCTATCTGTTCGTGATAGAGATTTGAAGGTTTCCTCTTTCATTAAAAAATAGGGTGGGGGGAAAAAAATAAAAAACCTACTTTAAAATTATATGTACGAAATAAAAGATGGATGGGTTACCTCGTAACTGATCACAAAGCAAAGCAGAAAAGAGATACTAGGACGTATTAAAACTTTTATACTCAATAATTTCCCAGGTTGTAACGATAATGTTTAACGTATGTAAAGAGGTTATCATGGCCTCCGAACTATAGGTATATTAGTACTTTTTTGATATAAGTATAATTTGAATTATATAATAATATATAATTAATAATAAGGAGATGAATGGGTTATAATTATATAATATTGTATATTTAAAATTAAGTGTTGGGGTATTCCAGGGTAAGAGTTGTATTTATTGTGTTTCATTATAAATTGTAATTCTGATTATATCATATTGCCCTTTGGGAAGATTTGTCATGTGCTTATGTTGGGATATCAAGGTTAAGTTCAATGTATACCAGTTTCTCAGAGGCCATAAAGTGGCGGTCATGAGCTAGGCACCGGGACACGGAGAATAAAGTATTGTTCTCCCAAAAACACTGTAGGGGGAGTGGCGGAGGATATCACCCGAGTTGAACTACACAATACCAATATGGAGCGCGGGGTTTATCCGAGGAGACTCCACGGATATCGAGAGGGAAAATACATGTTATACTAACCCTTGAGTTGTTCTAGCAGGGCGAGAACGGCTTCTCTGCCTAGCTTGGTCGTGACCTTGCTGAGTAACTATCCTGGTTTTCTTTAGTTTTTAAACTAACTCGTAAAAAAAACACGACATCAATAAACTTAAAATATGCACGGATCGTCGTTACAACGTAAGTACGGTTCCTTCATCTCTATCTCATCTTTCTCTCTTCTCTAAATTATAATTATATAATATATTAATAATATAGTAAATCTTATAGTATGTGTGCGTAAAGATTAAAAGTACGGTGTAAAATTAATTATTTTTTCTTGTCTGACCTTGATGATTCGTTTATAGGGGTCGATAAATCAGTCGATATACACGATATATCTTGTAAAGTATCTTGAATATAATAATATATATATATATATATCTAACTTAATATACTTCATACTGATATTATATAATATATATAATATAATTATAGTATAACTATAATAGTACTATCATTGGTCTAAATATTTTATATTATATAATATAATAACTAATATTATATATATAAATGCTAATAATATTATATTATATTATATATATATAATATATATTTACTAGGTAAAGTCAAATGTCCGCAAATGGTTTTTGAGATTTTGTAGATGTTACGAATTAGATTGTTTTGCGAATAAAATGTCTCAAAAGTACCTCACCATATTTTTTGGATATTATTTTTTGGGGTATATCACTAACGGATACCCACGGGTAGAATACCCCAAGGCAGGCAGTCGGGGTCTCTCGGCTCCTGGGGGACGACGGGGGGGACCTATATCTCCCCCTCCGGGGATGGTCCGAGTAACCCCTCCGCTCTTTGGTCTTTAAGGGTGTTCGCGGGAGGTTCCTCAAGTACCTAATCCCTCGTGGAGTGTATCAAATCGTCCCTCCTCCGTCACCTCAATCGGCTCGAGGTCCCTACATTAAGGGTTTTAATACTTACAATTTTAGGCGCTCGTTGCACTCACTGATGCCGTAAAAGTAATATATTTTTATATTTATAACTATATACCTATGAATATCCGGTCTGCAGGGAGCGTGAACGTTGGTCTATATAGGACCTACTATATAGGACAGGGAATACTATATTATTTTATAAGTGTGAGAGACACATACTATAATATGTACAAAAAATTTAACTAAGAGAGGATATGGGCGACTATACCTATAAAGTACGATATTCGGATTACTACTTCCTCTATTTATATATTCATACTATCACCCGGCTTACGTGAAAAAACGTTATTGAAGCCATTTCACAACTCTGCATTTGTGTCAAACTCTATATCGGATGTTATATCTGTTATTGTTCAACACTCACACATACGAACGGCTATCTAGAGTGGTTCATCTAACCACATAAGTATAAAAATAGAACAATTATTTGAATGAAATATAGCAAAATGGTCCCGTAAAATCTACCATATTATAAAAAGTTAAATTCAAATAACTGACAGATGTATGTTACCTGTAAATAAAAAATTTGATAATCATTTTTTAATCTTTAATCGTAATAATGGAACTATGATTTCGATTAACTATTTAACATAAAATATAAGCTTTTCCCCCTTCTATTTCCGTAATTTCAATTCTTTCTTAATATACTTTCAAAACATTTCTTTATTACTTTTTATTCACTAAGTTAAAAATAATTTTAAATTAATTCATTTTATCAGTATTTTATTTATTTATTCTAAACACTTTATTTTGCACGACTTGTAGTTTTTGCATATTATTGAAACCTAAGCTTAATGCTAATAACCATCTTAATTAATACATTTTTTTTACATCAAAGTTGGAGGAGATAAATTTTATTAAAAAGGGAGATACCAAAAAACTTATGTTGGAACCTCACCTTCAGATGGGCTGTAAACTTAATGGTTATAGTACTCTTCTATATAACATACGAACTCAATTTTAGATTATTCCTGGAAAACAGAGTATATAATGCCAAAAGAATATCAGGCCATGATCAACAACTACTACGATTCGAACTAATCCAACACATAGGGTTCGATCGCTACATATCAACTACATCATCCGAGATAAACATACTACAACACTCGATGTCAAACGACATATTCACATATTTAGCACTATAATATATATAATATTAAATATATCTTATATAATAATATATATATTAATTAATATCACTATTATATTAATTAATTTAATAATATATTTATTATATAATATCATTTATATATATTAATATATTATTTAATTAATTTAAAAATATATAATAGTATAATAGTATACCCCCCATTCTACTATTTAATATATATTAATTAATTATAATATGATATATTAATATATTAATTTTAGTATTATATATATAATTAATATATAATTAATTTTTATAATATATAGTAGTTTAAAAATATATATATATTAATATAATATAATACTTAATATATATATATATATTTATAATAAATAATATATTAATATTCATATATAATAATTATATATATTATAATTATATATTATATATAATATATATAGTATAATATATATATTATAATATAATATATTAATTTAATAATATAAATAATTAAATAATATAATATATTAATATTATATAGTTGAAATTATAGTAAGTATATATATATAATTCAAGTGCATTGTACAGCTACGCTATGAAAAATAATAAAAGTGCAACGACCCATCTTTGTTTTATTCCAATAATATCGAAGATATATTTATTAGATTTTTATATATTTTAATTGATTTAAAAAAAATTAAACAGTAAGAATTTATAATACACTAATATTTATCGTATATATATTATATAAGTAGTATATATAAATATACCATATACCTAATTAATAATATATTAATAATAATATTTATAAAATTAGATTTATAATATACTATGTTTTCACTATTAGTATATAGAAAGTACAGGATATTAAGTGAGATTATTGGACTTTAATAATACAATATAATTATTATTATAAAATTAAATTGAAGTATAAGGCAAATAGTATTATAGATTATATATATTCTATGAGAGATAAATGGTGATAATCACTCATATTATACATATTACAAGGTACTGCAAAATAATAAAGAAGTTGATATTTTATTTAGAGAGACATATACGAGTTTTTAGCATCGTACGTTTTCATATTATAGCACATATTTCCTGTATAACTGAAAAAATTTTATAACCTTTTGAACGAAATATATTAAGTATATTATATGTTTAGAACTGATAAAATTTTTAAAGATACAAGTAAAAGAGAGGAAAACAAACTATAAATAATTTCGCTTGCAAGAAAGAGGCCGGTAATGCTCAAATAAAACTTGTATTATGTAAGATTTTACATACGATGTATAAAAAATAAAATGTAATATATATATTAGATTATTAAATTAATCTTATAATATAATCGTTCTTTGTGTAAATATACGATTTCGATAAGTTTCATTTATTATAAATATATATAATGAGAATATATATAAAAATAAGGATCATAAATATCAATGCAATGTTCATCCCATGAATAAAACTAAAAGTATATGAAGGCTTAGAATTTAATCGAGTTTGTTTTTCGGAGAGTCAACTTTGAGGATCATATAAAATATATATATTATGTGTAATATATCTTATATATATTCTATATTCCTATCTTATTTATTTCGTGTTTATGTTATATCGATAATATTATCTATTATATGAATATTATAAATATTTTATATATATATATAATATAATATATTATATATATCATGACTATATAATAGTATTATAGTCGTTTATATATCCAATCATAATTGTTAAGAATTAATTTTTATTAATTATTATATATATTAATTATTATTAAATTGATTATAACATCTATTATTATTAATTATTTTATTATTATTATTATTATTATATCATTATATTTAATTAATTAATTATTATTTAATATATTATAAATTATATATTAATTATATTATAAGAGGCTTCAAGGGACATGCGACGTTACTACCTCATGAACATATTTGTCAAATGCTCGGTGGTTCTATACCCCTGAATTCAAACCCAGCACCATAAACTTAATTACAACCCCGAAATTCGCTCCATAATTATGCACCTTTCTCTCGCTCTGCAAACTCAAATTCTCATTCCTCATGGATTTTCTTTTACTGATCATATCCATCTTTTTATTCAAAGTCTCCCGCCGGTCGATTCCCAACCAACTCACCACTATAACACACCGTTATTATAACTACCGACGGTATCACGTCGCCATTCCTAATCACACTATAACGTAGATTACCTTATCTAAATTTACTACCTCGATATTCATTAATCTCTATATTACATGATGTTTCTTCACACCACACTAATCCCTAATGCATTTACTTATTATTCTCATTTTATTATTCGTACAATACAATCTCAACGACATCACCCCTAAAGAAATTGTCATCCGAATACATTGTACTAGATCTATAATACCTCATTATTAACGCAGTACCATTAGAATTACACTAACTGTACAAATAACACTAGGTAACAACATACCTTAATAGACAGACCTTATAAGGATATATGAGCACTATCATAACCATATTATGGACTGGTCTCATTAGGCCTAATGGATTTTTTAATATTGCACGGTAGCTACCTTTCCATACTATATTAAACCAGGATCGTATCTTTAACTATGTGACTCTCAAACAACTCTCTCCGATCAATCCGTGTTTTCCGTAGTATCACTATATCGACATTATTAATTATCCTAAATATTAAACTCAGTTTACACTTGTTCCAGTTAGCTTACTCCATACCATAAATATAACTCTCACGTTGAATTAATACGCTATGCCAAGGCGACACTTTAAATTAATACGTTATACAGAGTTCACACGTTATATTAATGTACATCCCATGCTCAAAATCCACTCTACCTAAATCATCTCTCAATTATTTGTCTTCTAAAACGATAGATTTTTAAACATTCTCAAGGACATTTAATTAGGTTGCTTAATTAACGTTTATTTCTTTCTGGACTAATATGTAAATGAAATACCTGTAAAGTGTAGCACTGTTCATAATAACGATAAGAAACTATAACAAGAATCTACTCAATAATGTTCATAGCCCTAGACAGAATTTACGATCTATGTCTATGGAAAGCCTATAGCTATATTTATACTGATGGTTATCTACCGAGGTAAATATCACTTGGTAAAGCCTCTTTTAATAAAAAGTGACGAAACATATGGTAAGTTTTTTTAAGATTAACCATCTCCGATGACAACGTCAAGCAGAGCGTGTTTTTCCTGTATCTGAAAGGATTAATTAACTATCTTTTTATTGGAACACATTGAGCGGCAAGTATGAATACTTTTCTTCGCTTATGAGACGATAGCTTTCGATGAGGGAAGATTTAGGTTTTGGGCATTGATAGCTCTAAGATTTTAATAATAAAAGTGATTGAATAAAGTTTGAACACAAATTGCAATAGTATTAGGAAGATGGGGACTTGCTCGTTTTTAAAATAAAGATGAGTTGTGAAAGGAAAGTCTAGTAACTTTTTAAAATTAGTGGTAAAATGAATTTGTTTTGTATTTTAATTTTTAGATTAATTCTTTACGGTCATCAATGCTCTTTTTTTTGAAACACACACGCCATCAACGCGACACACACACCACACACCACACACACCAACACAACACACCACACACACAAATTCATAATATATATATATATATATATATATTATATATATATATATATATATATATATATAATATATATATAATAATATATAATATATATATATATATATATATCATTGTGTGTGTGCTGAGTAACAATGCAAATGCACTAACCAATATTTTAGGACGAGCCCGCGGCCTTATATATATATATATTATATAATATTATATATCTAATATTTACTATATTATATCCATAACCGTATATAGGGATAGTTTTATCATACTAATACCTATATATTATATAAGTTATAATATATTATATTATATACTATGATTATTATATTTAATATATATTATTATGTTAATATAAGATCAAAGATAATATATTACTTTATTATATATATATAATAACATTATATTATATTAATATATATATAAATTATAAATATATGTTTATATATATATAGAAAATAATAATACTGGATCGTTCATTTATATATATCTTTTCTAAATTCCCGATGATCTAATCATTATACCTAAATACCCCTCCATAAATACAGCATGTAATCAATATACTTATATATTACCAGATATATAGATAATAATGAACTTGAATATATATATACCTTTCTATATATATATTTTTATATATATATTATATATATATATATATCATATATATATATATATTATTCTACCTATATAAATAGCTATAATATACTTATGTTCGCCTATTTAAAAACATATTAATTTTCTCTATGTAAAGGCAGAGCTTTTTGCTATGTGTAGAGCTTTCACGTTACTTTTTAGGAATGATCTCAGAATATATCTGAATTAATTCATCACTATTTTTAAAAAGTTTTTAATTATCTTATGTGTTTTATTAAATAATTTTCTCTTGTGTTTTATAGATAATTTATTATTTTGGAATTAAACGTTCAGTGTTATATTGGCCGTAGCTTGGATTGTGGAAAGGCGTTTATATCAATTAACATATCTAATTTTATTACACAGAGTTTTTTTAGAAAAATTTTTATATGTAAATACTCCAAGACTCCTATCAGTATCCTCCCCTTTCCTTTGGTTGCATCGGATAATTAAGCAGTCGGTGTAATATTGTGTAAAATGCTCTAAAAGCATTATTTTGATAGGCGGCATACTTCTTCCCTTTTTCGTGTCATTTTGCATAATTTTTTATAATATTGATTTATGTAATAAAATTATTCATTTATTTGACCAAACCATTTCGCCCAAAGAAAGTAAGAAAATATATTATCGAGAAACATGGTGCAAATTTGCAAATTAAGATTGTTCTATAATGTCTAACTCGCTGCTGAGCACGAGTAGCATCGATGTATTCTGCAAGCACGAGTAGCACGAGTGCAGGAATCGCAATACAGATTATATATATAAATTATGATATAGTTATATATATTTATAATATATATTTATATTAATACGTATAGTATATACTACCTATATTTCCTATTTACACTAATTTAGATAAATTGTTTTATATTATATGCACTATATATATATTCTAAAGAAATAGATAATATACAATATATATATAAGTTATATATATATAAGGCTAAATTAGCAAATTAGCTAGGCATACAGACCCATCGTGCCCTAAAACACATCCATGATCAATTAAATCATTTAATATATGCATAGTCATTTTCTAATTGAAACTCATATTATGGCTAAACATAAGATTAAAATAATTTTTGATTACTGCTAACCTATCTTAACCTAACGACAAAATAAGATAACACGCTTATCAGAACTTAATTAAATTATTAATAACAACCAATATTTTCTTAAGCTCCAATCATATCAATACCGTTCACACACTCTAACCTTAAAAAATAACTTGACAACATATGACTTACTACATCTTAACACGACAAAATAATTTATCATGTATATCTTGCTACATCATAATCTGACAAAAGTTAACATAACTTGAAATATCTAACATTTCGAACCATGAATTAATGCTACATTATCAAAGTTCCTAAAGTAGCCTAACCTAACATTACCCCGCAAAACATAACTTACACTAAATAATAATAATGAATGAAATAAACACGCTAAATAAATAATAACGTGAATAATATATAATAAAATTGAGAATGAGAATGAGATAATAAAATGAATAATAAATAATAATAATAATAATAATAATAATAATAATAACTACAAATAAAACTATCACAATAATAGCAACATATTATTATTATTATTATTATTATTATTATTGATTATTATTATTATTATTATTACTTATTATTTGGGTGTCGCTTCCATCCTTATGACTCATGATTACTATTTATAATAACAATTATTAATAATAATAATAAATAATAATAATAAATAATAATAATAATAATAAATAAAGTAATAATAAGTAAATGAATAGATGAAAAAAATAAAATAATAACTAATAATAATAATAATAATCAATAATAAATAATACATAAATAATATAGATAATGAATAAGAGATAACACTAAACCATAACCAATGAATAATTACCATAATCAATAATTACGAAATAATTAATATAATAATAATAGATCAATAACTAATAATAATATATATATCTAATAATAAAATTAATAATAATACAAATAATCATAATAATTTCAAATTCAATACAAGAATCACAATCAACTCTCGAAAAAAAAAAATTTGTATTTCCATATTGTGGATTTCAAAATAAAGTATGACTGACCACAACACAAAACCCCTGGTAGCCCCCTTAGGGTTTCACGACCACCCATCCTAACGACGATGATCACAAAATCATTTTTTTCAAAATAAAACACAAACTCACTTTTATTTGACATTGGAATGACAAATCCATCAGAACTAGTATATCGAAAAAATTTGAGTGGTTTAAAAATCCGATTTGGGCAGATTTGGAAATTCTTTGCGAAAAAGGAACCCGCACATTACTCAGTACTTTCCAATTCCAACAAGAGGTAGTTTTTTTTTGTTGAAAAAAGGTCAACTGAAAGAATACGTTACAGAAAGTCCTCAAACATAATTCTTTTTTGTTCTTTAAAGTTTTTCAGATGGTTTTCTTAACTTCTTCCATTAATCTAGTTTTGCAAGTCTGTAACAGCCACTTATAGGTCAAAACAAAACAATAAAATAAAGAAGTAAAAAATTTAAAGAAATGGTCCCAAAGAAAGTTAGGAAATAAAGTTAAGGGTTAAGTCGAAAAAATCGTTAAACATTAAGATGGGATCAATTTCTTTCTTCAAAATTGCAAAAGGGAACCTTCCAGTTCAATCAGCCATACTGGTAAAAATGTAAAAAGAAAGTTAAAACAGCTCTTAGAATTCTTCCTGGCACTTCTAAATCAAAAACCCTCAAAATTCTGGAATCTCAAATCTTTCTTTCCAGGGAAGGAGCCTAATTTTTGTCACTTTCAAAACGAGAAGTGACATTCAAAATTAGGAAAGAAACACTCCCGGGCCAACGAAACGGAGCCCTGAAAGTGTCCCATTGATAATATATTCAACTTTTTGGAATCAGGGGAAACATTGCAGTAACTAAATAGTTTAGGTGAAATCAGATTTTTAAAATTATTAGAATTCCTCATGTCCTTTAAAGTTTAGCTACTATTGTAAAAACTAGCCAGTCTACAATATCTAAATTTTTATTCAGTTTTTAGAGTTGAAGTTAAAAAAATTTTTTTCCTGCAAAAGTAGAGCTATCAGAATCCGCAATCAAAATCACATTATCCGGTAGCCGTTGCTTCTTTGATTTGGCTCGTTTAGACTACATTTGGAAGTTTCATTAGTTCGGTTGATCTAGGCTTCGATAGTAGTTGGTTGTTCCTTATTGCATAATTTTGATGTTCCCCATGGTAAAATGTTATTTTTCCAGCCTCCAATTAAAAGGTGTGCCGGACAACTGATAATGTGCCGGTCGACGTCCCAATATATGATCAGAAGAATGGGTTCCCCAAGGATATTTACAACTGGGCTGAAAAGTGATAAACGGTGGGCCCTATAAGGATATCTCCGGATTGACACGATATCTCCTTGTAGAACTACATTGTTCTTAGTGATTCCCCGAAAGTGATCAGGCCCCTATACCAGGCCTCCCCTACATCCAAAATCTCCTGTTATGTATAACGTTTCAATATCCATCTGGTGATATTTATCATCTTATATATAATATAACTATAAATTACATATATAATCATATATTATATTATAATATGATATTATATATTATTATCATATAACATAATATTATATGATATATATATAATATGTATTATATTATATATATATATTTATGTAATATTTATATATAATATATATATTATATTAGGGGGATGGTGTTGACCGATAGATCGTATCGGGAGTATCCGGCCATTTTGGGGGGTTTAATCCCGTGGTATCGGTTAAATATCGGCCATTTCTACCGATAAAAGTTTTATGAGAAAACTTTTACGATCAATAATAAATCTAGTTCGGTATAGACGATGGCTATTACTGGTTTTTTTTTTTTTTTTTTTCCTCGATTTTCCTTTTGTTTACTTAGATTTTTTTAGCTTTTCTCCAACTTGGGCCTTTAGCGTAAATTTACCTTTTGGGGATCAAGCCATTATCTTAAATAATTTAATACAGATTTCGTATTTCTACTTTTCTTAGTTTATTTTGCTCCAAATAGTATTGTATTCTTTTTGTTTTTTTTTTGTAACGGTAATTTGGTGAGAGCGTGTGAGTGCGTGAGGCGAGTGTTTTCGTTTTTTTTAAATTTCTGGATATTTATTTAGATATTTGAAGGTAAATAAGGGTGTCAAACCGTTTGTTAAAATTTTCACAACTCATTACTGCATGTACGATAATATTTTAAGTCTTTTCCTCCTTGGTTTTGGTCTATTTGTTTCTATGTCTTTTTTTTTCTTTGATTTATTTTGTGGGTGTGTGTTGGGTGTTTGCGTGGTAATGGATAGCAGAATTTGCACAGGCGGTGGCTTTCTTTAACTTTTAACCAACCTATCAATGGGGGCTTGGCACTCTACTCTGCATCCATGGAGACACCTCTAACTTCTAACCCTAATTTTATGGCTTCTGGTCTGAGACCAGAAATGGGCTGGAATTCATCCTTCAATCGTTTATATTCCAACTATAACTATTTTAAAGTTTCCTTGTTGAAGGTGGAGTGCAGTGTGGCCCTATGGTAATTAATACCACTTGGCCTTAAAACGTCTCGAGAATCGAATCTCCTAATTGGATGTTTTCCTGTGCCTTTAAATCTTTTCTTTCTTCTAC
>JABUQX010037802.1:0-5000 GCA_015478945.1 Trachelipus rathkii
GTTAAACTTATTGAATTTACCCTGATTTACCTGCTTTAAGGCATGTAATGTTATAATAATCAATGGTTAAAGCCAGTAAACATAATGAGTTAAAGCCAATAAAGCCCAGTAAAACAAAAGCCAACCCTATCCCCTTTGTTGCTAGGTAAACCTTCTATTTGATTTACCCTAATTTACCTGCTTAAAGGTATGTATATGTTAATAAATATACTGAGTAAAAGCCAGTAAAGACATATTAGTTAATAGCAGTAAAGCCAGTAAAACACAAGCTACCTAATCCCCTTTGTTGCTAGGTAACACCTCTATTGATTTACTGGTTTACTGCTTTTTAAGGTATGTTATGTTAATAAATATATGAGTTTAAAGCAGTAAAACATATGAGTTAATAGCGGTAAAGCAGTAAAAACAAAACTACATAATGCTTTGTTGCTAGGTAACACTCTATTGATTTACCTTGATTTACTGCTTTAAGTATGTAAGTTAAAATAATGTTAAAGCAGTAAAAACACTATGAGTTTAAAAGCAGCTAAAGCAGTAAAACAAAAGCATAATAATCCCCTTTAGGTGTAAGGTAACACCTCTATTGATTGACTGATTTTACTGCTTAAGGTATGTAATGTTAATAATATATATTAAAGCAGTAAACATATGAGTTAAAGCAGTAATAGCAGTAAAAACAAAAGCAATAGTAATTCCTTTGTGCTGAAGGTAAACACTCTATTGATTATCTGTTTTTAACTGATTTAAGGTCTGTACAAGTATATGTTTTTTAATAAATTCGTACAATGTAGTAAAAATAAAATGATTATATATCAGCTACTCTGGCTTTTTCTTCCTTTCTCCTTCCTCAATTCTTTTTCAATAATTATTATATTTGGTATAACTTCTAAATAGATCTAATTTTAATGTATTGCTCAGCTTTTCTGTTTTTAGAGTCGTAACTACAACGACCTCCAGTAATTCGAGCTCATCAATGGGGTGATAGTCGCTGATGGGCTTTTACCCAAAACGCTCCTTGGATACCATTCTTGACTCCACTGACCTCATGTTATTTTAAGTTAAAAGGTGTATACTGTTGTGTCTATGTAATATAATATATTATTATATATATAATATATATATAATATATATTATATATATATATATATATTATAATATATATATATATATATATACTATATATATCTATATATATATATATATATATATATATATATATATATATTATATAATATATATATATATATATATATATATTATAATCTATTATATATTATAATATATATATATATATATATATATCTAATATATTATAAATATATAATATATATATATCTAATATATATATATAATTATATATTAATATAATATATATATTATATATATATATATATATAATAATATACATGTGTGTGTGTGTAGGTGTAGGTACCAGGGTGAGCTTAACGGCTGGTGTAAATGTATCTAGGATGGGTGTATGTATCTATGGCGGGGTTGGTAAGGGTAGGTGTGTGTGTGTATATAGGATAGGTGTATGTGTCTAGGCATGTGTGTTTGTGTGCGTGTGTAGGTGTAGGTGTGAGCGTAAGTGCTTATGGGTGGGTGTATGTGTGTATAAAAAGCCTAGTGGGTATGTGTGTGTGTGTGTATAAATAGCCTAGCGGACGTGCGTGTGTGCATAAGTGTCATAGTGTGTGTAGGTGTGAGCTAGGGTGTATGTATCTAGGGTGGGTGTATGTGTGTATAATGTGTGTGTAGGTGTGGAGCTAGTGGGTGTATGTATCCTAGGTGGGTGTATGTGTGATAATAAGTGTCAAGTGTGTGTAGATGTAGGTGGTGGCTAAGCTTGTGTCAAAATGTATCCAGTGGCAGAGGTGGTAAGGGTAAGGTGTGTGTAATAGGGGAGAATGTATGTCGTTCCTATGGCATGTGTGTGTGTATGTCTGTAGTGTAGTGTGTGAGTGTAAGTGTCTCTTTGTGGGTGTATTGTGATATGTGCGCTAGCAGGGTGTGGTGTATATATAAATAGCGACTGGTTGTGAGGTGTGTGTGTGGTCGTGTGTGTGTGTAAATGTATGTTATGTGTGTGATATGGATGATAGCGGCTTTTACTCTCTCTCTTCTCTCTCTCCTCTCTCTCTCTCTCTCGTTGTATAGTATATATAAATATATATATATTATATAATTAATATATATATATTATATATATTATATTTAATATATATATATATATATTATATATATATTATATATATACTATATATATATATAAGGGTTCCAAGCACCCTTCTAACTTCCCAGAAGCAGCATATATATCATATATATATTACTATATATATATCTTATTATATAATATATATTATATATATATATAATATATATTATATATATATATATATAATATATATATTAATAAGTATTACGGTGTATAAAACATAGCATATATAGATAGTGAAAGGCGAATTTGAAAATATACTGCTAAGTTCATAGGTTCAATGAAATCTATGGTATAGGGGATTAGGAAGACCTTCTTGGAGAGCATAGACAGATAAAGCAGTCACGGTGAGTGGAACGGGTATAGAGATACGGTGAATGGAACGGGGTAAGAGGGATGGACTGGGATGATGAGGGTGTGTGTGTGTGTATAAGGGTGAGTGTTATGTGTCTATGGATGCATTCGTGGATATTAAAATACATTCATGATCCTACGTGAAATAAACTGAAATATTTCGGATTAAAAAGGACCATGAAGGTAGATGAGTTATAGAAAAAACGAGGATGCGAAACAGCGAGAAAAAATGGTCCGGCGTGGTGCAGTGCAGTGCGGACTCGCGTTGGCGTGGCTCGGCAGGGCCTTGCGGTTAAGCGAAAACGCGTTGGTGAACTCCGAAACGCCCCCTCCCTTAGGGGGACTAATAACGAAAATAAATAAATAAATAAAAAATATATTAAAAAAGACCCATAAGGTAGCTGAGTTTAAAAAATATACATATACTCCTGACCAGCGATGTGCTCATCGCTGGTCTTGTTTCCCACCCACACTTTAATGTAACTAAATTCTGCTATATATATATATATAATATATATATAATATATATATATATATTAAATATTTTTATATATATCATTTTTATATATATATATATATATATATATTATATATATATATATATATATATATATATATATAATATTATATATATATTATTCAGAGAGTATAGCAGGGTACCAATGTTTATGGTGAAGCTCAAAAGCAATAGCTTTTAATGAACCAACAATAAAATAATATACATCAGGAACCAATTAAGCCTTCTTATATTAGTCAAGAGGGCAAAGAGCAGAAAAATTGTTTCTTTCTAAGACTGAATTACAGTATTTAGGCTTAATTGAGGCTGAGTTAGGTGACGAAGGATGGATAGTCTCGTGGAATTTTATTGAAGGGAAGTAATGTGCATAGTGGTTGTAGTTAAGTAATTCTGTCGTTCGCAGATAATAAACAGCAGTTTGTTGTCGAAGATTAACTAAAGTAAGAAAAAGGAAATATGCTCACTTTAGAGTCATTATCTTCTCATTTTCTTTGAAGCAATGAAGAAAGAGGTAAGATTAGGTAAGAGGACTCAGAAAGCTATTGCATTTCTATCGGAAAAAAAGTGTTTAGTATATATTAAAAAATAAATATTTGTCGTCAATCCTGCAATTAAATGTGATGATAGCCAATGTGGTTTTAATGTGAGTTTGAAGATAACTGTAATTCTGAAGTGTAACTTCTCTCCTGCCACTAATAGCACGAGATACAGAGTTTTAACCAAGGTATATAGTTTTATGTTGTAGTTCAACAGCCTTGTCGTAGTATCTTCTTTCGAAAATATTCGTATATGTCTAGATAGTCAAATTAAAGGTTCTAAATGCTTGAGTGTGCGAGGAACCAAGTGATAGAGAGACTGGATACCAGAAGATACATTCATTAAGGAGAACTTAATATTGGCGGATGCAGTCAGATAATATAGGACAAATTTTATCCTCTATCGGTCAAGAGCACTACTTCTGATTTAGATGTTCTACAGACACTCGCTGATCAACATCTCCGCTTGAATAGCAGTTGCTCTATTTCCAAAAAAATTATAAACAATGTTTGAATGATAATATACCGTAATCAGTTATCCAGTATCCAAAGCGTGATAAAAATATTCACATGTAAAAGCGGGACCCTGCTCTTTTTTCGAGGACTGGAAGACGAAAATACATAGATATAGTAGATTAAGATGGTGATCGGAGGATCCCATGTGGTTGAAAGTGAGGAGAAATATATTGGAAGATAAAAGGTTCTAGTTATGTTGGGCTTTCATTCCTAGACAATTATCGTAAGGTGGAGGTTTCTATTCTTTCCAAGATGATCATATATAGGTCGAGCTGCACTATCTTTTCAAGGTTCGTCTTGAGATATCTGAGAAAGCAATTGATAGTAATTAACATTGAATATCAACAAGTTTGATTATTTAGATAAGGCAAGGAGTCAGATCAGATCGATTAGATATGTGCTCTATTGGTTTATGAATAATGCATCAGAAAATAATAATTGTTTTTAGTTGTGTTTGGAAACAAATATGCACTAATATATGAATCAAGTCATAAATTGCCAAGAGAACTAATTCTAGAAGAGAAAATTCAGACAGACTGTAAATCAGAGAGATTACGAGAATACACAACGTTATGTGCACACAATAATGCTACAACCGGTCCTCAATCTTAAGAATTAAGTAATAAAGTCAGTAAGAAGAATCTGATTACGATTTTGTTATTGGGAACATCTTCACAAACATCTGAAGGCAACTTCATGAATAAGAGATGAAGGTCTAGATGAGGAATACGTTGATTCGTAGTCAAATCAAATTTGACATGAGCCCTTGAATGGTGTAGATAATTAGTGAAGAAAAGAGATCCACGAAAGCGAGTGCCGCCCTGTTTGGTCAAGATCTAATGGAGATGTAGCGTGAAGAGGA
>JABUQX010037802.1:12500-15000 GCA_015478945.1 Trachelipus rathkii
ACTGATCACTCCCATCAACTCACAAGCCGAGTAGTGAGACCGACTTGAATAAAAGAAAACGACATTGGCGGTAGGCATACATTAAGGTAAGCAACAGAGAAGGAGAAGCAAAGCTCCGGCCAAAGGAGTTAGTCTTCACGGAGCGAACAGGCATGCTTGCCGTGCCAATATTTTGCCCCGGTCAAAAGTGCTTTGATTTATGTCAAAAGTTCGCAGCACACTAAAGAAGCGGAGATACCATAATCGGTTAAATCGGAAAGATATAAGTCTCCAATGACCGGTGACTCTGATTGCACTCGCCGAAAGCCATATTGTTGCGACGGGAAGAGAAGAAATGAGTCTCAGAATTGTCGAGACCACTTAGAATAAATGATGAGTTGAGAAAGTGGCTTCAAAATGATTAGATAGAATACAGTTTGTACGAGCTAATCCCTTGGATCTTGTCGATCAAGTTATGAAGGATCATAGCGGCTTCTTTTTCGAACTATGGTTTGGTACTATGTGCGGTTTCGCTTTTCCAAACTGAGGGAAAGTGCTATAGGGGAATATTCGTTATTAAGAGAGCAGTATTGGAATATAACGTGACAGCGAGGCGGGGTCAGTAAGATAAGGCACAGTGGTCCCTCAGATAACTCGGGAGGAATGGTCGCAATCGCTTGGGCAACCCGCATCCTAACGTCGGATAAAGTCCAGGATGCCATTTACCCACCGGGGATCAATGTATATCACAGGCAAAGACCATAGGACAGACCTGAGAGGAGAAGAAGGTAGGAGGAGGAAGCAGAAAGCGTCCAGGATTGAGTTAGATGAATAGGAGCCGATAAGGAGTTGGCTTTTCAGTTGGGGAGAGTTAGCGACGGAGCCATCAGACTTCGAATAAGAGGTGAAAGGAGAGATTTCAGAGAGCTTTGTAATAGAAAGATATTGTTTTTAGGCAAAGAGCCTAGAAGATTTATCAGTAGGAGAAACAAGGGGGTTAGGCATCTGTGTCGTTGAGTGATAAGCTCCGATTTTTGCGGGCGTCGGGAGAGAGTAATCGCGTGCGAGGGGTCGATTTCCTAGGCAGAGGTATTGGACACAATTAGCGAGAGTGATCACGCGGTAGAGAGGACTCATAGGTTGCTCGGACCTCCTATACGAGCTCGTCTCTAGCCCTGCAATGGCCAAGAAAAGCCACTCATCGCACACGCATGGATCGGTAATGAGGATATGATAATTGAGTGGTGCTATGGTAATACGTGAAATTTGAGGGTACTATTATATCATCCTACTCCAAGTATACATCTTCAAGGATACGCCACTGATATGTATATATATACTATATATATTAGGTGAGCTGATATATCTAGATAGTCAATATATATAACTCAGTGGCGTTACTTTTGTTACAGATTGATAAACCTCTGGGAAGGATGATATATTTAGGACTATCCTATATAATTCACTATACTACCTTTTATAGGTTATTATATATACTAGTTATACCTATTGTATTATATATAACTAGGGTGAGCCTATATATATATTTTATAACTATATTTATCTATCTATTATATATTAGGTAGAGGTAAGTAGAGGTATTATATAGATAATCATGAGTAGGTGACAACTATACTATATATTATATTAAATATATATATATATATATATATATATATATATATATATATATATATATATATATATATATATATATATATATATATTATATACATATTTATCTTCTTTCTTCCCTCATAATCCATGGTTCGATCGTGCTGTTCTCTGGCATTCATGGCTAGAGACGGATCGTATCAGGAGTGGCAAAAATATGTTCTCCTATCCTCTCGCTAATTTTCATTCTGCTAGAAATCGTTGCAAGGATACTCTTCGACAAGCAAAAGCGGGCTTCATCAAACGAAAGTGCGCGAACCTCCTTGGTTCTCCTACTGATAATCTTTCCTAGCCTCTTGCACAAAAATATCTCTAAAACTTCTGTAAATCTCCCTTTCTCCTCTTATTCGATCTGATGGGCTCCGCGCTAACTCTAACAACTGAAAAAGGCCAATCTATCGGCCTCCATTTTCATCTAACTCATATCCCGGACGATTCTGGCATTCCTCCTCTCCTCTCTCCTTCAGCGTTCTATGTCTTTGCCTGTGATTTCATTTATCGGGTGTATGGGCTCCTGAGATCTATGAACGTTAGGAAGTGCGGGTTGGGGCCCGGATGGCATTCGCTCCCCGAGTCTTTTGAGGTTGAATGTGCTACGTGCGACCCGCCCCTCGTTCCAACTATATTCTCTATGCCTCATTACTAGCACTTTCCCATGTTGGAACGCGCAACATGTCAACCTTTCCGAAAAAAGGAAGCGCTCTGATCCTTCTAACTATCCCTATAGCTCTTACTTGATCTATCTAAGATCTTGAAGCCCTTCATCACTCTCAATTTTGACCATCCTGAACTTCCATTTCTCTTCTTCCGATCGCAAAATATGGCTTCGGCGTTCAAGGTCTATTGG
>JABUQX010037802.1:25000-31929 GCA_015478945.1 Trachelipus rathkii
GTTCATTACCACTCACCTGACTGCTTTATCTGTCTGGGTTCAAGAGGTAATTATTCCTAATCCCTATACCATAGATTTCATTGAACCTATGAACTTAGCAGCATATTTTCAAATTCGCCTTTCACTATCTATATATGCTATGTTTTATACACCGTATATATATTATATATATAATATATATATTATTATATATATAATATATTTTATATATATATATATATATATATATATATATATATATATATATATATATATATATATATTTTCCTCTTCTCAGTTATTTCACAGGTGCCCACCTTTATATATATATATATATATATATATATATATATATATATATATATATTATATATATATATATATATATATATATATATTATTATATATATTATAATATATATATATATATATATATACACACGAGGAGAGAGAGAGAGAGAGAGACGAAGAGAGGAGTAAACCGCTATATCCATTACCACACACATACATACATTTAACCACACACACACCACACACACACACACACTCACACCCGTTACGCTATTTATATACACACACACACACCTGCTAGGCTACATAACCACACATACACCACAAATCAATTTCTCTCTCTTGCATATACCCTACATACATACACACCACACATGCCAGGACAAATACATTCTCCCTTATATACACACCATAACCTTACCAAAAAAAACTCTGCGATGGATACAATAACACCAAGCCTAGCTCACACCTACATCTACACACACTATGACACTCATACAAACATACACCCACCCTAGATACATACACCCACCTAGCTCACACCTAACCCTTACACATTATACAACATACCACCCACCTCAGATACATAACCCTAGCTCGACACCTTTCACCCACGTCTACCCACACTATGACACTTTTGCACACACGCACGCCCGCTGGCTATTTATATACACACACACCCCCGCTAGGCTTTTTATACACCACATACACCAACCCATAGGCACTTACGCTTACACCTACACCTACACAACAAACACCAATACTACACTACACCTATCCTTTATGCACACACACCTACACCTCACCAACCCCGCCTGGATACATAACCATCCTAGATAATACACCAGCGTGGCTCCACACTGTAGCTACACCTACACACCACACAACATGTATTATATATTATATATATATATATATATATATATATATATATATATATATATATATATATATAATATATCATTATTATTTATATATATTAACTTATAGATATATATATATATATATTATCATATATATATATATATTAGATATATATATATATTTATATTTATATATATATATTATATATATATATATATATAATTTAATTATATATATATATATAATATTTATTATATTATATACTATTATATATATATATATATTATATTATATATATAATATATATATATTTATATATTATTTAATTATATTTATATATACATAGACACACATATACACCTTTTACTTAAAATAAAAATGAGTTCTGGGATGAAGGAACGGTATACAGAGGAGCGTTTGGGTAAAGCCCCATCAACTCTTTCACAATTGATGAGTCGATTACTGAGGTCGTGTATTCTTAAACCAGGAACAGCTGAGTAATAACATAAAAATTAGAAATCTATTTAAGAAGTTTTGCAATGATAATATGAAAAAAAAAATAGAATGAGAAGGACGAAAGGAAGAAAAGGGAGAGTTTTAGATATTAAAGAATTTTTATCTATAAATTGTAACGAAAATTTTATTAAAACATACTTTCTACCTTAAATCAGTTAAACAGTAAATAAATTAGAGGTGTAGCTAGCAAACCGGATTTCTATGCTTTTGTTTTACTGCTTTACTTGCTTAACGCATATGTTTTACTGCTCTTACTCACATAGTTTTTAACATTAATACATTAAAGTTTATTCTTTTCTTCTATAATTGTTACTTAGCACAAAGGGATATAGTATCTTTTGATTTATGCTTTACTGCTTTAATCATATATTTATTATTTGCTTTAACTCCATATATTTATTACATTACATACTTAAAGCAGTAAATCAAGAAAATCAGTAAATCATGCCTAGCAGCAAAAGGATTAGTATGCTTTGTTTTACTGCTTTATTGCTTTAAAATCAGTATGTTTACTGCACTTTAACTTCATATATTTATTAACGTTTACCATACCTTAAAGCAGTAATCAGTAATCAGAGTAGAGGTGCTTTCCTGGTAATAAAAGTAAAAAGTATGCATTTGTTTTACTCTTTTGCTTTAACTATATGTTTTACTGCTTTAACTCAAATTTTATATTTACATTACATACCTTTAAGCAGTAAATTAGTAATCAATAGAGGTGTTACCTAGAACAAAGGGATAATAGTATGCTTTTGTTTACTGCTTTATTGCTTAACTCATACTGGTTTTTACTGCTCTAACCTACATATATTTAATAAACATTCATACCTTAAAGCAATAAATCAGAATAAAAGAGGTGTTAACTAGCAACAAGGGATATAGTAGGCTTTTGTTTTACTGCTTTAAATGCTGTAAACTAAAAAGATTTTATTGCTTTAACTCATGGGCTAACTGCGCTAACTCAAACATTAAATAAAAATTGTTTTTTTATTTTGTATTTCATACTTTTTATTTATTTTTATTATCTATTTTTATTTATATTTTATATATTTACTATTTTATTTTTTATTATATTATATTTTATTATTATTGTTTATTTTCTATATTTTTTTAATTAATTTACTTATGTGTTATTTACTTCATGCTATTGTTAATTCATTATTTAAACACACACACACTACACAACACACTTACACACACACTCTACACACACATACACACCAACCCACACAACACAGTAAACACGGTACCCTGTTTAAACACGTAGTCACACAAGATTCTTTTGTAATGAACATAACGTATTATTTTTTTACAAACTTTTATGTTTTAATTAACACGTACATTTATATTTACCTCATTTAATATATAACTAAAATTATCTCAAAAGTATTCTTAAAACTTCGTATTATATCTCAGCAAATATTTGTGCAAAGGAATTTATTATTAAACTGTTATTTTCATTGTTTATTAAATTTTATTAATATCAAGTTTTAAAATTAATTTTTACTAAAATTTTATGAACTCTATTAAACACTGCAAGAGCTTAAGCAGTAAAATCGTAAATCAGTAAGGCAACCCCTAAGCAGCCTACAACAAGCTATGGCACGTTTTGTTTTTATTTGATTACTGCTTTACATATCTATTAGCCCATGTACATAGTAATGAAATAGCAAAATATTTCTTCTCTGTTAACATAACATGCTATTTTATCAAAATCATTCTAGGTTTTTATTTAAAATAACAATTATTCACTTACATTTTATATTAATTCATTCATTTTCTTATATTAACATATTGAAAAGTTTTATTAAATATTTGAATTTACTTTTTAATATTACATGAATTTATCAATTTCTTATATTCAGCATCTATCTTACACACGAATACATCTTCTTCAAAAAACACACAACACGTACACTCCTTACAGATTACAGAGACCTTGAAGCGTCCTCACTGAAAAAATTTTTGAAATAGCTACTTTAGTTCATAAATTAGGCCTAAATTAGGATAATCCTTTTTGTACACCGCTTTTAGCCTAATACCAAGTCAAAAGATAATTCCAGTATAGACAAGAATGGAGAGCATCATGTTATTATATATTTTTATAAATATATTTCAAACTGAAAACGCTGGTCGGTAAGATCCTTTTAAGCAGGTAAGAAGAAATGCTTTCCTTTCTTGTGATTGGATGGCGTAATCTTTATCTCTATATGACTCTGCATGTGATTGGTCGAGAATTATTTTATCGCTTTTGGTTTTTAAGAAATGTTAAAAACATGGTTTTTCACTATCCTTGAGCCTTACCTCTGTTGGATTGAAATGATTAACATTCTTTTTAAACCTGTATTATGATAGGTGTGTTTTATTTCTTTTAGACCAAACTCATTTTTAAAGTCATAGTCGTTTTAGCTGTTAAGCGGTACACAAGTTATCTGATTTGTTATTAAGAGTGTTATTTATTTTTACTAAAAGTGTATATCATATTTTAATAAATACTTTACATTGAGGAATAATTATTATTTTAAACTTAGAATAGATATAATTAATTCTCTAGATTTATAGCGAGATCAGGTGAAGCCCACGCAGACGCCGCAACGCGCGACGGTGCGGAACGACGCAATGACCCGCGGCCCCGCCTCAAATATACTACGCGGTCCGCGAACAATCATATTTCTCTTTATGACTATGCGTCTCGTAAACTTTCATCTAACATCATCTTTCGCTAATTTTCAAACTATACCCTTCCTAGATTCATGACATCGCTTCTCACTCTTTCATTTACTTACTGAACATCTCTTTAATCATTTATTTATACGACAAAATCACCACTCTTCTCACTGTTAGCTTTCTTGTAAAACCAACATTTAGTTTTTCCAACAAGCACACCATCTTTGCTTGCATGTAGAACAACAGGTGCTCTTCTATTTACTCTAAATCTATCGAACTTCCTTAGGGAACATGCGCACACAAACTAGACCGGCATGCTGGCACCGTTGGCCATGGCTTCCCTTTGTGGTAGCTTTTAAGATCCTTAATACCTTTAAGAGACATGTAAAACGTTTTATATGCCTTAAAGCTACACTTACCATAGAACGTAGAGTTAATCCATAGAAGCTGTCCCATACCCTCCCTTTTCAAGGTATGGCTTGGTTTTAATCTTCTCTATGAATAAGTTATGAAAAAGTTGTTTATTTTCTAAAAATCTTCTTACATAATTTACTACTATAATCTATATTAGTTAATACACAATGCGGTGTACATCTAATAACTTCCCCTCTTTGTAACAAACCTTAATTTCTCTCTTATGGACTTCCGAGTAGTTGGTATCATCATTTATACTTCAAAATTACATAAAAGTATGTAAGTTCATACCTCTTCTATATCAGATGTTGTATGCATTTGGCAACCATCCGAGAATATCTCCATTGGTTTGTAATAAACACTGATTAATACCAGGATTTTAAATAAACTAATGGCATTGAACATATTATAATATGACCGTAAAATATACCCTTGGCATACAGCACACAAACTATATTATACATGCTGAATGGACGGTGTCCAAAAGATATTCATCCTCTAGGATGTATTGCCCTACCACTTTTGAAAGTACAAGCTCCATATTTTCTGGCGCGTGGTAGAATATACGCCGGCGGGTTCATGAGTCGGTTCCGCACCGGCGCTTGCGGGGGCTCTTGCGTTGGGCTTCACTGATCTACTATAAATCTACGTGAATTAATTATTATCATTCGAGTAAAATTAATATGCAATTATTCTCCAATGTAATATTTATTATAAATATGATATACACTTAGTAAAAATAAAACACTTTTTTAATAAAATCAATAACTTGTTGCACCGACTTAACAGCTAAAACTGAATATTATTGATTTAAAAATTAGTTTGGGTCTAACAAGATAATAAAACACACCTACTCAAATACAGGATGCTTCCTAAATGTTAATTTTCATCCAATCATAGTAAGGTAAGGCTCAGGATATGAAAAACATGTTTTTACATACCTTAAACCAAAAAAAGCGAATAAAATTAATTCTCGAACCAATCAATACAATTGCAGCGGTCCAATATAGTAAGCTTAAGGATTACTCCATCATATCACAAGAAAGGAAAGCATTTTCCTTTCTACTCACTGCTTAAAGGATGTACTTAAAGCAGGTATCATGGTGAAAGATATTGAAATGATATTTATGAAAAAATACAATAAGCATTGAATTCTCCTAGATTCTTAGTCTAATACTGATAGAATTTAACCTTTACTTGACCTTGGTAATTAGCTTAAAATCAGCCAGTAAGGTACATAAAAGGTATTATCCTATAATAAGGCTCTAACATTTAGGTATAAAAGTAGTTCATTATCAACACATTTTCTAGTAGAGAGCTCATGTCTTGTCATCTGTAAGAAGTGTTACGTTTGTATATGTGTTGTTTTTTGTATTCTCATCATCATCTTTCAATGATATATCAGATCTCAATAAAATAATATATATTATAATATAGTAATATTTAATAAAGTAAATTATAATTATTTAAATAAAAACTTTGAAAATTTTTAGTTTTAATACTTTTATGAATAATATAAAATTGTAAGTGAATAATTTGTTATTTAATAAAAAATCCTAGAACCTGATTCGTCGTATTATCTCGTCTTATGAAGCAAAACAAGAGTAAGAAACTTATTTTGCTATTTCTTCATATCTTATTAATTGCTAAGGATGATGTAATAGACAGTAAGTAATGTAAAACAAAACGATTGACCATTGCTTGTAATGTAGAGGGGCTGCTAGGGCTTGCCTGACTGATTTACTGATTTAGTGCTCTAGGGTAAGTAAGTAAGTATATGTTTTTAATAAAATTCATAAAATTTAGTAAAAAATTATTTTTATAAACTTATGGATAGTTATTAACAATACATATACAAAGAGTACGATATTTAAACATTTAATATAATATAATTCCTTTTGTGTTCTGATATTGAATATTGATTTTATATATAGATAAAAGTTTTAGAACTTTGAATTTATTTGTAAGTTTATACTAGTAAATGAGTTATATAATATTAATAAGATATATATATATATATATTATATATATACGTGTTTAATATTAATAAATCAATTAAAAATGTATTTAAAAATATACGTTTATTCGCATTCCTATAAGAACTTCTAATTTGAAAATATATGTTTATAAACCATGGTAAGTTTTGTGAACTGTGTGTATATTTGATGTTGTACGTGGTTGTGATGTGTTTAAGTTAG
>JABUQX010037803.1:0-26356 GCA_015478945.1 Trachelipus rathkii
AATATTTGTAGCCTTCTGCGTAATTTTCCTATCATATTAATACTATATATTTATATATATTATATATATTAAATTATTATATATATATATAACTAATTATATATAATATATATAATGCAAATTTAACTATAGGCAAAGCAATTTAGTCAAATTTAAAATTAAAAACATGCAGAGCAATTATATTTAGTACTTAGTTTCAGGAAAAATCATATTGGTGATTTCTTGATGCCCAAGTGCAGAATTTATGAATAATGCTAGATGTCTAAGCTCCACTCCGGTAAAGCATACTATCGGAATGAACTAGCCGAATTGCCTAGTCAGAAAGAGGCGGCTATTAGATGTGCATAACAATAGTAAAATATTTTTTTGAAGAAGATAATCTTTATTTACCTTATTCTATTTTTTTTAATATATATTTCGCAGTCATCACGTAGCAATTATTGGATCCTTAACGCTAGTTTGAGATGCATGTAAATATCAACATTTTATTTTTTCTTGGTCAAAGAATTTTTGGCTGTAATAATTTATGTGTTTTTCACGGGTTGTAACTTTTACTAGAGCATGTGATTTATCCAAAATAAAGCTGTAAATGCTCAGATCGCTATCGATAAAGTGATAGTATTCGAAATCGAACCGTCGTGACCTCGGTATCACTCAACTCGGGGAGATACTATATATATATACTATATATACTACATAATCATAATTATATATATATAATATGTATATATATATAATATAATAGTAGAAATATATCTAATTATATAGTTATTCATTTAATTCTTTTCCTAGTATATAATATAATAAGATAATATCTCGCGCAAACAATAAGAGAAAAACGGACTCGAACGCCTGCACTTTCCAAAAAACAACCTTAAACATAACTCACAACGCGAACGCTAATCATCACCTAAATACACCAACAGATCATCCATATCCGTTCACACCCCTAATTAAACTCCCTCCATATCCCCGCTAAACACTAGTCGTTCAGGACTAGTCTCTGACCTAAACTATATATAACTTAACATCCTGCGGATGAACCAACCCACTCCGATCTAAATAGCGGAAGCATAAACAGAAACCGAAAATCTCAGAAAACGTCGAATTAGAACCAACCCTCCCACCCCCATTCACAACCAAAATGATATTAGGGTGTAAAACCCTTCACAAAATTCAAGAATATCCAGACTCCATTTCCAACCTACACATCAAACACCTTGGCTAGAAAATGTCAATATTCCTCCACTTATCACAGAAATCTTCTCAACAAATCTTGGCAATCTTAACCCTCACCATTCCCCACCGAATCATTGTGTAAACAAGCATTCATAATTCAAAATCTCAAACCAAAAAAGACACCCTAACTCCCCTCCTACCGCCAATTTCTCTGCTCTTGCTCCATTAGTAAGCTGCTAGAGAAATTAATACTAAACAAAATTTCCACCCCCTACTCTCCCAGATTTCCAACAGCGGATTCAAAAGCAACACTCAACAAACCACAGCCCTCAACCTCCCATTCAACACAACACATCATTAATGGCTTCAACTAATTCCCTTCCCACAGAATCTATACTCAACCGCCAATAGACATTAAAGCATTCGACACGTACCCACACACTCCTTAATTCAAACAATCCATCCACCCCCTAGAAAATAAAGACAAACAAATTGGCTCTCCAAATTTACCTCACCACACCGTTTCGCTAAGGTTTATACAAAACACCTCTCCTGACATCTCATCAAATTACAAAATGGCGTTCCACAGGGAGGCGGCCATTCTCTCTCTCATTTTTTAAAAGAAAGTTCAAAAAAAACTTTGTTCACAGGCAGCATCTACCCACCACCTCAAAATACAACAAACTCAAAATTTACAAAAACAACAAAACTCACACACATAACAAACTGTAAACAAAAGAGATTACTTATAACACCAAGCAACGCTAGAAAAAAGAAAAAAAAAAAATAATATATAAAACACAAAAAAAAAAAAAAAAAAAGCAAAAAAAGGAAAGCAAAAAAAATCAAACAAAGATAATCCAAAACACATCACACTAACATCAAAGGAATTGAATAACTAAACAAGGACAAATCTTAATCTTCATATATCCAAAACTCCCAACGATAACGTTAAAATAAAACACAGGAAACACAATAAACAATTCAATAATAATCTGCAAAAATAAAACAGAAAAAAAAAAAAAAAATACAATCATATAATAGATATATAAAAAATTCATATCTCATTTAACAAAATAAAACAGAAAATGAGCAGTTTTGAAATTTTACATATATACTATAAACCCACTTATAAAAAAAATAAAAATACTTCAAATAACACCATAAAAAATAAAAAACCTAATATAATGATTAACCATATAGAATAAAAAAACAACCAATATCGATAATAACCTTCCACATAAATAAGCACAATAAAGAGTTACAACGTATATATAAATATAGACGGTATATGAAGATGCCATTCTTCAACGAACAACTGAAAATCAAAGAAACAAGTACGACGTCCTAGATGCAATTAAAACAAACGCCACAAAAGCAATACTGAGAACTAACGTATAGCGCTGATCATACCCAGCAAATGAAGCGTCGTACCCCCCTCTCAACATACCCAACTACCAACCCTCATATGAAGAATAAATATACTACCAAGCATACTCGCACATACAACCATCCTAAAACAAAAACTAGAAATGCCACCTAGTCTGAATCCCCTGATTTCGTACGAACTGATCTACACAACTCTAGACCAACTCAAATAATGAGCAAGACACTATGTCTAATAGATGATACAAATAGAATGAATACCATACAATCTACGACCGACTACTATAATCTAAACAAACTCTCATGTAGACAATACCAAATATGAACTCAATTAAATACCAATCAGGGATCCTCAACCAGCATAGTATCTCCCAGCCTTCTTCAAAAAAATCAGAACAACAAATAAATACAAATACTAAACTCATTAATACAATAACAGCCCCAGAATTTATATACAGGACTTGGACACACAAAAGAACCACCGCCCAATCCTATAACTCATTTACTCAAACGCAGACGAGAAAACTTTCCATCCTCCACAATCTACCACGTCACCTGATAGTATGGTGGGACTCGCAATCTCATTATCTAGTAAAACCTGTAATCATATTCCACCGCTATGTCACACACAAATTTCTTCCTCGATACCCCCCCCGTGACAAAAGAACATCTAATAATCCCTCCTTCTTGACCAGACTCGAATCTAGTATCAACATACCAATTATACAACATAATTCCTCCTACCCCCTCCCAATTAGGTCCATGGAATACGTTACACATATCCCATACAACCAGCACCAACGACATACTACAAAACCGCTCCAAATGAACAAGTTTAACTAATACACTCCCCTTCCAAACTCCCTGAGAGAAGCACGTCTGTCCTAGATAGAGGCCAAATGACCTCGCTCTGGAGGCAGACAGATCAGGATCATCCACCAATACTCATGCCAAATATAAGAACCTATAGATTCAAACAAGATCTTTGCTCGACCTCCCCCACTTAAGCGCCAGATGTCACAAGCTCTCAGACACAAATATGAGTCACACTCCTCTAGCCTGTGGTGTAGCTCGGCTTTCGACGCCCACGCCAACGTTCTCTATTATAACTGTCCCTTCGTCCGAACTTGTGGAATGACCCAGTGGCCGAGCAGCTAGAAAGCTGCATATCCTGGAGACGCACGTGTGGCCCGTCCAAAAAGTGGCCCGGGCAGAAGTAAGAAGA
Source organism: Trachelipus rathkii (assembly GCA_015478945.1). NCBI lineage: Eukaryota > Metazoa > Arthropoda > Malacostraca > Isopoda > Trachelipodidae > Trachelipus > Trachelipus rathkii. The sequence goes on from JABUQX010037803.1 coordinate 3,791, forward strand.
CATATATTATAAATATATATATATATAAGATTAATATATACTATATATATATCTAACACCTGTAAATATACTATATATAATATATAAAATATAAATTATATAAAATATATATATATTATAGTATAATACTATACTTCATATATACATAAAATATAATAATATATACATTACCCTATTATCAAATATATACTATATATAATATATTATATTATCATATATTATATAATACTATTACTATTACTATATATATATATTTAAAATTACTATCGAAATCATATTATATAATATATATTATATTAATTTTATTATATATTATTCTATAATAAACTCCACAAAAAAGATTATTTTCGCCTCAACTATATTATTCACCGCTATTGAGCGGAGAGTATAAGTGGTACGTCCAGCCTCTCCCACTGCACACATGACTCCAGCCTATTCATACTTCAGACTACTATACCACTCAACTTCTACACAGTCGCACCGCCCACATCTATCCCTCAAGCATACACACTAACCAGACCCTACAATTATATCACAACACCCTCTCATACTCCAGCTAAAATATCCCCTCCAGTCCGAAACCTCTAAACTTATAAATTAATCAACAAAAAAGAATAACACAAAAAACCCACCATAAATACTCACTTCATAAATGGATAAAACAAATACCCAACAACTTCACCATACAATCACTTCAACTAAAAATCCCTCAACCAGAACACCCAAAAAAAAAACATCTAAACGCAAAAAAAATTTGCAAAAGACAAATACTATTCAAAAATCGATTTAAGCAAGACCAGAAATTAGTAACAAAGCCAATTAACAATAATACAAAATAAAACTTAATAAAAACTATCATACCACATCTACAGCTACTATCCAAACCAAACCTCATTTCCTCCACAAAATACTAATATCAACTCCCATACCACCCTATTCGCTAATACCAATACTCCCTTCTACAAACCCCACAAACCGGCTCTCTCAACCCCTTTCATCGCAAATACTTCAACTTCCATCAGGAACCTCGGCAATCAACCGCCCAGGTCAAACCCAATACAACCGTCTGGATACACAATATATTAATCAAAAAACAATAACTATATCTTACATTCTCTGAATGATAATAATCACTCCCCCTTCCATACTCTCTCAGACCACTCAACTACTACATCGCTATCTTCCACCGTCACTGTTCTTACTCTCCTCATAACCCTCACCACTACACATAATCGCATCCCAATAGAATCTAAAAATCTACTATCTTCCAAATACAGACGGTACACCCCCACTCGAACCCACTCCCTCCCCTCCCTTCGTTCCTCCTCATCCTCCAAACACTAACACTTACTCTTACCAGGATTTATTTAAGCCCCTTTTTGTCCACACATTCTCTCAAACTCCTCACCAAATACCTCAACTCCTCTCGCGTTCTTCGCCAACTTAGGCCAGATCGTCAGCAAACATAGTATCATGTCACTTCCCTTCTATACAATCCCATTTGTCAATTCCACGCCCCCTCCCCTCCCTCACCATTTCCTCTAGCACACACTCCCATAAACAAAACTTGAAGTTAAGCCACGGCGACTACCACACCCCTGACCTCAGTCTCTCAACCACCAAAAACCATACTCACTCTCCCCCTCCTAACACTCCTCACACACATTCTACTAATTCTTATAAAAGGCCCTGATAACCATTTACTTATTTACCCCCCACAATCCATTTCCTCCTAAACAACCCTCACACAAATTCATCCTCTAATCACTTATACATATGCTTTCTCTAAAATCTAAAAAAACAACTTCCATACACTTCCCTTTCCCTGCGTCTAGTACCTCCACAAGCATCTTTAGATGTAAACCACTTTGCGATACCCCACAACAACCTCTTCCCTAACCCTACATCCTCCTTTTCTTCCCCCCATTCTTCCCTGTATAACCCTCTCACTCTCTCAATCAGTATTCTACCATAACACTTTCCCTACCATCAACTGTAAAACGACATTATACCTCTATTAATCTCCACTATTCCATCCTATCCCTAATCTCCCCTGGCATATACAGGGGAACCAACCAACCATCCTCCAAATCCTGTTTGGTTCAGTCCGTCACAAACACTCCTCCAACATATATTAGATAACCTATACAGCCTATCATCCCACCCTATCACCTCCCTTCTGAACATTTCCATTCTCAGCCACCATCCAGACCTAGCGAGACTTCCCTTTTTTTCCTATTATTCAAGGCCCTAATAATTTCCTCCAATTTTCGTATTTCATCCTCCCCCCTCCAGATTCCTCCCATCCTCACATCAAAAACAAATTACTACCTTTAATTACCTAACATTTAATATCCCACTAAATTTGTCACAATCTCTTATTCATATTTTCCCCCTGTACAATTCCAAATACCCCTTTAAGCAGTATATTATATTCGCTAATCTTTACCATAATATCTTTTACTGTAAGCATTTTTAAAAGTTCTTATTCTTCTTTTACTCTCCGTATGTTCCAATAATTAATTTTTACAGTAATTAAAGACAATTTCGGTACTCGATACGTCTCTGAAAATTATTATTATTATTATTATTATTATTATTATTATTATTAGTAACATAAACATCCATTGGTTCTCCCAGCTTCCTCATTTCACAAAATTTTTAAAAAAAGAAACTCGCCTCCCTTTTCCTTTTCACCACCTCTACACCTACCAGCGACTGCACCAGTTCCTCCCTTACCCCACCCTCAACCTCTCCCATTCTGCTTACACCCACCCCTTTTTAACTCCACAGTTTAGCCCTATCTATAGCCGACTAAATATTTCTGGGGGAGGATGCAATCCCCCCCCTGCCACTCCCCGTAGTTACGCATACGCATCTGCACCCTATCCCTATGACGTCCTCTCCTAAACTCCCTCACACACACTATCTCCTCCAATCCACCTTTAATAACCTCTACTCTCCTCTCTTCTCCCCTATTCCCTAACCATTCACCTCTCCTTCCCACCCTTAAACCTAGCAACACCAAATGAGTATCCGAAATATCCCCTCCCACAGCCCCTACTAAAACATTTTCATCAAGTAATCGCCTCACTCTAATCCCTACATACCTTCCCATTTACACACACCAGTGAACCAGTTACCGCCACTCCCCCCCGAATCCATATCTACACTCTTCCATGCTATTACTTTATTGATTTTCACTTTTTTTGTAACAAGTATTATTCAGCCCACTTATCATTTCTTCTTTCATACCAACACACAACTCTAATCAGACTTTCTAACCATTAACATTCCTCTCCCTCCTACCCCAAACTCGGTCACCTATATTTATTCTTCCCCCCACAATCCCTTCCTCACTGCCGACATTTCAAATCTCCAATAGACAGAATTTTATCATTACCTTTAGTTTTCATTGTCAAATCATCAAGGCTCATTCCAAAATCCTTTCTCTCTCCTCCTCCCTCAGCTCCGCATTCACTGGTCATATGCCGCAAAAAACTGAATCCACAGGGTTTCCTCGCCGAAATTTCACCTATGTTACCCACATTATCTCGAACCACTGCGCTCGCACAGCCTTACCTTGATTCCGCACCAATTCCTCATAACTATCTCCGCACCCCATCCCTCCCCACTCACTCTCATCCGTTTCATCCCCTGATTGATCGATACCCTTGTTTTTTACAAAATTCCATCTCCTCTCTTTCCTCTTCAGTCTTAGTTGCAGATTAACTCTAACACATCCAAACCTTTTTTCTTCAAAAATCCAATGTTTCTGCTAATCCTCCCTCTTCAAATCCTCGTTTACCCTCTCACGATTCATACATCCACCACTTATTACCTCTCTGCCACCCCATCTTTTCCTTTCTCTATTATTCAATTTTCACTCAGGCATGCACAGTCTGCTGGGACTACCTCACCCCTAGCACAGATCCAACACTAAGGCCACCCAGCCCGACTTCACCAAAAATACACCCGACAATAAGTAACAATAAAAAGTAAAAAAGGCGTTAACAATACTTCGATAAAATACTAAACAAAAAAGATCATGATAGGCATATAACAAAATTATTAAAAAGTTAAAAACCATTACTACTCCTCTATCAACTTATATCATAATATCACAGCACATTCCCTTTCCTCCCTCCACCCCGCCTCCTCTTTAAAAAAAACTTACCCCCCCAAAACTTTATTATATCTATAATAGCACACATCTTTTAGTTTTTACTTTTTCACTGAAATAAATTTTCGATATTCCTATTAAGAAGTGACACAATTCAACCGAATTATAAACTAAGTTACAATTCTAGCATCAGTCTTAAAACTTAACAATTACTAATTTATACGCGTTGAATGTGTCATCTTTCTAATATGAGGGAATAACGAAATTTATTTTCATTGAAAACCGTTTTAAAACAAAGATTGAGTTTTCAATAATAGATAAATAAATGTGTTTGGGGGGGTGTAAGCTCTATTAAATGAGGAGGATGGAGCAGAGCCGAGGATAGGGAATAGTTGTGGGAAGATAGATTATAAATTTTGCGAGCTAGAGTATAGTGTTTTGAACCTTTACGTATATTTATATATTGTTTTCTACTTATTGAATAATTTTAACCTGTTTTATCTTTTCAATTGATTATTATGTGGAGTTGTTTTTCGGCTGCCAGCGAAGAGTACATCGAGGCTTAGGGTTGGTGGCCTTAGGGTTAGTTGGGGAAGTGGCCTATAGTGAGGTGGGGAGCCCAACAAAAAACGTAGCAAGCTTACTGAAGTAGAAAATAATGATTATAGAAGAGAGAGGAAAGAATGGGCGAGGAGGAGAAGGTAATAAGGGGATGGGATGTTATGAAATCGTGAGAGGGCTGTAAACGGGAGGTATTTGAATAGCCGTGGAGAGGAAGTGTGGTTTGATGTTTTGAAGAAAAGCAAGGATTGGATTGTTGTCTAGGGTTGAACTCGAAACCTAATGCTGTGAAGGGACACAGAGGAGACTGAGACCTTGAAATACAAGCTGTCGATGATATCAGGGGAACACACGTGAACAGAGAGAGCTGAGAGGGAGAATGGGACAGCTGGCGGATCGTTTAATGAGGACAAGATGTGTGTGGAGAGTAACTCAGCACCCGGTAAGGTGTTGCAGCACGGTTGATGGCTTCCGAGGATCAATGTGAGCGCAGAGGTAAAAGTGAATATTCGGGGGGTATATGTGGGTATTTAAGTAGCGCATTATAGCACCAGTGCAATGGAGCGGGAGAGGAAAAGAGGAGAAAGAATTGGACATGACAGTTGAGTTGTCGAAAGATAGGTGTTGGGTAATAGCTAGCCTAACTAGTTTCGTCAGTTTCGGAGGATAAATGATAAAATTGCTTCGGTGGAGATTGCTGAATTGCAGGTGGTGTCACCCAGCAGTGAGGAAAGGCAGAGTGGAGGCTCGATGCTGGTAAGATAATGATATAGGACCATTTGGATGGGTCAGGGCTAGAGAGGATGTAATGAGAGAAAGTTCTGGTTAGAGTATGAAATGTGTTGAAAGCATGGGATGATTCAGGACCGGAAATACTTGGTTCCAAAAGTAATAGTGAAATCATAATCTTAATACAATATGCTTTTGTAATCTTTAGTGGCTCTTCCATGATCGATATGTGGGTGTAAATGAAATGGAATAGAGGCAGGATATACTAGTATGAAAGATTTTTGTTTTTTTATTTTAAGCGGGGGAATGGGGGGGGGGCCTTCCTGAGGGGGCATATCTCGGATCATGTCTATTTCACCGTAGGTTGACTAGTCGTTTCACAGGGTGGGTAGCGAGCATACGGATAGGATGGTTAAGGTGAATAAGGGCTGAGAACAAGAGGAAGCTCTGCCGAACATAGCAACGGCTATTGAGTAAAAGTGTGCGGATATAAATTGGAGGAGCGACAGTGATGTAAGAGGAGTATTTAGGAGCACGGTATGAAGAGATAGGTTGGTATTCCGAGACGTGAGAGGGACAGTGAATTGGGGAACGGGGAAATGGTGGGAGCAGTGGATATGTATAAAGACAGGCAGCCTAGTAGTGCCAAGAGGCTATAGTGAGGGTTTCATTGGTCGCAGAGTAAACATACAGTGGATGGGTATTGTATAGATCAGAAGGAAAATGTCGTAAAATAGTAAGAGTAAAGAATTCGTATAATCATGAATGTAGCTGCTATAGAAAATGGAATAAAAAGAGTGACAAATAGCGCGCTTATGTGAAATGCCGTTTCGCGTTAGTGTACGGACGAGTGAGACGGAAAGCATCTTGGGCATGGACATGCGTAATAGAACGAGGTGGAATGCAAAGGGCGACAATACGGTTGTTCTATGAGATAGAGGGCGCGATAAGAGATAGAGCAAAAAGATAGGAGTCGGGATGCTAGAAAAAGGATGACGGAAAATTTTGACGTGGGATAGCAAGAGTTTTGGGAATAAAGAAGTAAAATAAAAAAAGGAAAGAAGAAGAGAGGATCTGTGGAGAGGATAAGGGAAGGAATAATTAGAGGATTAAGAGAGGAGAGGATAGGGTGAGGAAGAGGTGGGGAAGTATTTTAGCGGAATTCATTAATATGAGGGGTGGTGGGAGGAGGAGGAAGATTAGCAAAGAGGGATGGATGGGCTTGGAGTGAATGGGAGAGGGGAGAAGATGAAATACAAATGGAGGAAATAATTAGGGTATTGAATAAAAACGGAAAAAAAGAAGCGAAAAGCGAGGGATGGTGTTAGAGAAATGGAAATGGTTACAGAAGGAGAGAATAGGAGGTGGAGGAATGTGCTGTATTAGGTATATAATATATGTTTGAAGGATGGTAGAGTGTACCACAGGATTGAGGATGGTTGTTTGGTTCCCCTGATAAGGGGATAAGGGGATAGGATGATGGGGGGAATAAGAGGTATAGTCTTATATTAAAGGTAGGTAGGGAGAAGTGTATGGTAGATACTATTGAGGAGAGTGAGAGTGGTTAGCGGAGGGGAGAAGGGGAAGACAAGCGAGTAGAATAGGGAGAGGAAAGAGGTGTAGTAGACCAACGTGTTATACACTAAAGAGATGCTTGTGGAGAAAGTATAGAGAGGAAAGGGGAAAGCGTGAAAAAGCTTAGATTAGATGAAAGCATATGACATTGTCGAGGGGTAGAATTGTGGAGGTGTTGGAGGAACAATGAGTGGGGGGTAAATGTAGGTAAAGGTATTAGGGCCTTATATAGGAATAGTAGAATGTGTGTGAGAGTGTTAGTATGGGAGAGTTGAATGTTGGAAGGTGGTCAGAGAGGACTGAGGCAAGGTGGTGTTGTAATGTACGCCGTGGCTAATTCAATCTTGTTTAGGGAGTGTACAATGTGCAGAGGAATTGTTGAGGGAGGCGGCGTAGGAGGGGTGAAAGATGAAAATGGAATGAATAGAGGGAAGTGCACATGATTATACTGATATTGCGGACGGATACTGCCACTAGTGGCGAAAGAACGCGGAAGGGTTGAGGTATTTGGTTGAAGGAGTTTGAAGAATAGTGCGGACTCAAAAGGCTAAAATCAAATCCTCTGGTAAGATAGTAAGTGTCTGTGTTTGAGGAGGAAGGAAAGAGAGGAGTCGGTGTAGGTGTTTAGAGGTTCGAGTGGGGGTGTAGTTTTGGGAAGAAGTAAAGATTTTAGATATTTGGATGATTTGGTAAGGGGGGAGGAAGCTTATCATAATGAAAAAGATTGATTGAATTGTGCACCTCCCCGTAGAGAGAAGAATGAGAAGCATTTGAGTGGTCTGAGAGATGTATGGAAAGGGGGGGGATTTATCACGGAAAGTTAAGATAAGTATGTTTAGAAAAAATATTGTAGATGGTACCAAGCGGGTTGTATGGTGGTTGAAACGTGGGGAAGATTGAATGCCAGGTCCAGGAAGAAGTTGGATAGTATTTGAGATGAAGGGGTGAAGAAGCGGTAGAATTTGTTGGGTAGTAAGAAGGAGAGGTATATAGGAATTAGTGGTGTGTAGAGGGAGAGATGTAGATCTGGGAGGAATGGTTGGTGGAAGGAGCGGAGAAGGGAAAGAGCCTGTTAAGATGGTATGGGCATTCAGTGAGAATGGAGGAACAGAGAGTGAGTGTAGGAGTAGTTTGGTGAGGCAGGAGGGAGAAGGAAGGAGAGAAGGGGGAGACCAAGAAGGAGGTGATGGATGGAATAAAGGAGATGCTGGAGGAGGAGGCATGAGGAGGAAGAGGCAACGTACCGGTAGGGGTTTGGCGTAGGGATAGAGTGGGTGAGGCAGGAGTGAGGCGAGATGATGGAGGAGGTGTGAGTGGGAGAGGCCGTACGTACCACTACCCCGCTCAGAGCGATGGAAAAGGCTAAGATAATAAATAATATAAAATAAATAAATAATTATATATTATATATTATACATCATGTAGTATATCAGTCAATATATAATTAATAATATATATTATATATATTATCATATTATATTATGTCTAATATATTTTATATATAAATATTATATATAATCATATAATCATATATTATATATAATAATATACATTATTATATAATAATATAGTATATATAATATATAATATATATAATATAGTATTAAGATATAGTACTAGCTACTTCTGCCCCGGCCCACCTTAATGAGGGGGCCACAGCTGCCTCCAGAAGCAGCTCCGCCACTGGGACATTCCACAATGTCGAGAAGGGAAGAATATTAGGAGAAGTTGGCGCTGGGCTCGAAAAAGCAGAGCACCACAGAAGAGTTGCTCTTTTTATGTGTCTTTTTGGTTTTTTTTTTTTTTCTTTTTTGGGGGGAAAAGGTGAGTAGACATCTGACGCAAGTGGGCGAGGTCCGCTCAAAGTTCTTGTTTGAATCTATATATAATTGCATGAGTTGTGCGTGGTGACCTGATCTGCTCCAGAGGCAGGTACAATTGCGGCCTCTCGGCAACGTTTTCTTCTTCTACGGTGGAAAGTTTCTGGGAAGCGGGTTAAAATTGTTTATTTTGCGGCGGTAATTCCGGTTTGTAGTTGATTGTTGGTTAGATGTGTATGGATATGGTGTAATCCGATGACCTATGGGAGGCTTATAGTTTAGCGGAGGCAGGAATTATGATTGTAAGTGTGTAATAAGAATTGAGCTCGGTCAAGAAGGAGGGATTTTAGGTACTTTGTCGGGGTTCGAGAGAATTTGGTGACAAGGGTGGAATAGATTACAGGTTTTCTGATAGAATTGAGTCCCCACCATCTACAGGTGAGTGGAGATGTGGAGGATGGAAGTTTTCGTCGTGTAAAATGTTGGATTCGGGGTGTTTGTTTGCTGCAACCTGTAAATAATTCAGGGCTGTATTTTGAGAGATTAGTAATTTATTTGAGAGCTGTATTTTGAGAGTGCTGGGAACTCCATGCTGGGAGGCCATAGTGTCTAGGATTTGTTCTAAGGGAGCTGTTTTAAAGAGGGGTGAGTGATGTGTTTCCTGATCGCTGAAGTGGTTGAGAACAGGGTTCAGAGGTGGTTTAGTTCATTCGTTGGGTGAGAGTGATTTTTCAATGGGGGGGGGACGAGAACGTCATATGAGTGTCATACGTAAGTCCTAGTATTTAGGGTTCTTTGTTTAATGAGGAGGTTGATTGATCAGGGTGATATATTAGGATGGAGGGTAGGTATTTCGGTGAGTCAGTCAATAGGTTAAAAAGGCGTGATTGAGAATTTTAAGGGGGGATGCTGTCAATCTGTTGGAGAGATTAACCAATTTCTAATAGATGTAAATATTCTTGGAGTATGTTGTGTGGCTATGTTTACGTATCTGCGTTGTTGTGGAAAATAAGACTGTACAACTGTCAGTCTTGTCGTAAGTTAATAAGTTTGGTGGAATTGGTGGCATTGCGTGGATGATGGGTGGTAGATCTGCTGGAAAAAGATTTGAACAAAAATGAGAGAGGAATGGGCGCCTTATGAGGGACGCAACATATTTGGTAATTTGATAGGTATTATGGTAGCAGGTTGTCTTTTGTATAATACCTTAGCGAACAACGGTTTGGTGATGAAATTGGAGAGCCAGTTTTTTGGTGCCTTTTATTTTCTGGGGAAGTAGAGGAGTGTCATTGAATAAGGGAGTATACTAGAATACACACACGGGTTTCGAGAACCGCGCCGCAACTCGTGTGTGGGGGACGGCCTGTTCAAATGCTTTATGTCTATTGCCGGGTGAGTATAGATCGTGTGGAAGGGGATTAGGGTTGAAGCCAATAAGATGTGTTGTGTAAGGGAGGTGAGGGCAGATGGTTTGTTAGAGTGTTTTTTTTTTTGAATCCGTGTTTGAAATCTGGGAGACAGTAATGGGGTGGGAAATTTTGTTTAGATTAATTTCTCTAGGCAGCTTATTAATAGGAGCAAAAAGCAGAGGAAATTGGGCGCGCTAGGAGGGGGAGTTAGGGTCTTTTTTTGGTTTGAGTTTTGGAATTTATGAATGCTTGTTTCCAGATTGGGGGAAATGTAGTTAAGTTCCCAAGATTTGTTGAAGATTTCTGTGATTAGGAGGATTGCTTTTTCTCCAAGGTGTTTTATTGTTGTAGGTTGGATATTGACGTCTGGAACCTGGTTGCTGTTGAATTATTTGAGGGTTTATAATTGGCTTCTAATATCATGTTGGTGTGAATGGTCGTGAAGGTGATGGTCTTAGATTCAGTTTTCTGAGTTTTTTTTATTTCCTACTTTCTAATTGGGTGGGTTTGGTTTCCGAGAGATGTTATAATGTTTAGCAAGACTGGTTCTGATTTCCTGTTTGGGGAAGGGAGGAGTTATTGGGTAAAGATGGGATGGTGGGTGATAAGGGGTGACTTGAGTTATTTAATTTTTTGATTACTTGCCAGGTTTTCTTCATAGTCTATGCAGCGAGAATTTATTATAATATATATATATAAACTATATATATATATAGCTAATATGTATAGTATATTAATATATTATTATATAATATATATATATATATATATAATATATATTATAATATAATTATATATATACTCAACCCTTTTTTGTTCGTGCTGAATATAATAAGAGTTAAGGACCTTTCAAAAAATTGTATAAAAAGCGATCTGATTATACAGCTTTATTTTGAATATAATCACAGGGCCTAAGAAAATTACAAAACACGTAAAAAAAAATACATAGCAATATAACGTGCCTAAAACACAGATACCAAAAAAAAAAAATAGCTATATAACATACTTACATGCACTCAAACTAGCGTTAAAGGACAAATATGCTATGTGATGACTCAGAAATATATATTAAAAAAATAAGAAAAGAAACAAGAATTTACTTTTCTTCAAAAAATTTTAACTAATTTGTCACATAGGCCGAGCCATTTCATGACTAGCAGGTGTCCTAAGTCATCCATATATTTTACCGGAGTGAGCTAAAGACATCTAGCAGTATCATAAAATTCTAGCTTTGGGCATCAAGAAATTCCAAAATTAACTGAAATTTTCTGAAAACAACTTACTCTAAATTATAATGCCTGCTGATGTTTTACTTTTAAAACTTTTGCATATTAGCCTCATAAAATTTGCATTATATCTATATATATATATATATAAATATATAGTAAATAATTAATATATATATATGTACTATATTATGATATAGATTATATATATATATATATAATATATATAAATATATATATATAAATATATATATATATATATATTATATATATAGTTCATATCGAGGTTTGCCATATATATATATATACTATATATATATATATATATATATATATATATATATAGTATACCATTATAATATATTATTATATAATAATAACTATTATATATAATTAATATATATATTATATAATAATTATCTGTATAATAATATAATATAATATATATTAATAATATATTATATTAATATATATATATTAATATATAATATATATTATTAATAATATATATAATATATATATATATAAATATTATATAATAGATATATTAATTATATTATATTAATTTTTATATATATACCGGTATAATCATTATATAATATATATATAATTAATATATAATATTATATAATAAATATATTAATAATAATATATAAATATATATATATATTATATAATATATAAATACTTATATATATATATATATATATTATATTAATATAATATATATATATATTATATATATGGTATATATATATATATATATTTGAGTAATATATATTAAATATAAATATAGCATATATTATATCTAAATTATATATATATATATATATTATATTATAATATAATTAAAATATTAATATATATTATATTATATTAAATATATATTAATGTGAATTAAGTATGCAATTGAAAATAACTTTTATCATCATTGATTGAAAAAATATTAAAGCCAAAATGTAGCCGAAATTCTGATTCTGAGTTCTGTATAATACAATTCTTATATTGATATTAAATTAATATATATATAATATATATATATTATTATATATATATAATATAATATATATATATATATTAATTATATATAATATATATATATAATATATATATACAGTATATTATATTAATATTATACTATTATATATAAAATAATATATATATATATATATATATTATAAATAATATAATATATATTAATATATATATAATATTTAATATAATATATAAATTAATATATTAATAATCCAGTATATATATATATATATAATATAATATATTTATATATATAAATATATATAATATAATATTAATATATATATTTATTATATATATATATATATATATATATATATATATTAATATTATATCATTATTATATGAAGTAATATAATTATATATATATAATATATAATATTAATATATTATATAATAATTATATATATATATATTATATATATATAATCATTATAATATTATAATATATTATATATAAATATCATATATATTTATATATAATATATATTATATATATATATATTATATATATATATATATATTAATATTCCGGTATATATATATATATATATATATATATATTAAATATAATTATTATAACTATTAAATATATATATATATATTAATATATATATATATATATTATATAATATTATATATATATTATTAATATATATAAATATATATTTACCGGTAATATAATATATATATATATAATTATTAATATATATAATATATATATATATTATATATATATAATATAATATATATATATAATATATTATACATATATAAAATATAATATATAGCTATTATATATATGATTATATATATAATTATATCATGTATTTATTACTTGATGATGACATAATTATTTAATATTGGTTAATAATTAAGGCTAAGTATTTATATATATTATATAGTATATAATAATAATTAATATTTTATATATTATATATATATATTATATAATTGATAATCAATAATCATTTCTTATTCTATCCTTTTCATAGGTGTTTGTTAACCAATCTATGTTATTATATCATATATTTCCCATAGCATTAATATAATCTAATTTAGGTTTAATACTTTATATAGAAAGAATGTTATAATATTATTAAGGGAATAATTTTACATAAGATATTATCTAGTAATAAACTATTATAAAGTAATCATAATAGATAATAAAGAAAGACTTATATTTCAGAACAAAAACTACTTGTATTAATTTCCATCAAATTTTACAATTAAATTTTAAGTGAGAATAAAAATGAAGATATTCAATTGAATCAAATCAGTTAATTAAACACTGAGATTATAAAGAAGTTATTTAATCAAAACTTATAAACTAATTAAGGATCACAAAAGTGTAATCAGAATGACACTGGAGAGAGGAGAAAATATCAACTAGATAGAATAAACATAAAGAACACAAAGCGATTATAGAGAAAAACAGTTGTCAAAACTAACAACAATCAACTTATAAAAAATCAAACCTTAAAAAACTGACAAGACGGAACTACCTAAGGCTTATAACCTTCGGTAAGACTAGATTCTTTATAAATTATAAAACCCATTTATATATTACATAGTTATTTCTATAAATCAATTTAATTCTATACTCAATTGAACTGAGAATAAAAATTAAAAGAGGAATAAAACATAATGACTTACTACCTGAGTAGGTAAGAAATGAAGCATAGAGAATGAAAAGAAGAATAAAAAATATGAATTACTAATTAATTTATAGGAAGTATGCAACAATTATTTATAATTAGTGTATTATAATATATAGAATTAGATGATAAGAAAATACCAGTACAAGCAGTAAATTTATAAAACTTGGAATACTGAAAATTTTAAGAAGGAAGACCTAATGTACTTATTTTTAGTAAAAACAAATAAGTTGAATAAAAACATAATGATAGAGTCGAATAATTTTAAAATGAGTAGTTATCTTTAACTAATAAATGACTATTTTTACTGGACATTAACAAAGCTATATATATATAAGTAAAATATAAATATCTGAAGTATCAGATCTTCAATGTAATATAAATAACTATACAGATAATTATTAAATAATCAATAACCAGGTAATTAATATAGTCTGATAAATAATATTGTTAAGATAAAGTACTAAAAGACATATAAATTAATGTTAATAATATGATCATAAAAATAAGTATTATAATAATAATAGAAATTATTAAATATCTTCAATTCGCACAACCTGAAGATATTTGGAAACCTAGAAGGACGTAGCGGCAGATGACATATCCCCTAAGATATAAATACCATTAAGTCTATTTTTACACATTTAATAATATGTAAAATTATTCAAAAGTTAAAAATTATAAAGTGATTTAAATAAGAAAATATAAAGTTTTTTTAAATAAAAAGTCCAATTTTAAATATTTATAAATTAGTTAACTGAAAATTTAACATAATGAAACAACCATGTTAGTGTAGAAGCAAAACTACTTAATAGGATTTGAGAAAATTTATTGCATGTAATTAGGCTTCCGTATTTAAAACAGAATATAGGATAAAATAAAAGAAACTGTACATAAGAATCTAAAAATATAAAATCAAAATCTAATCAATGACATACTAGAACCAGAACTGAAGGTCAATAATGAAAGAAAATCAACAATCATTGTTAGAAATTATATGAGAAAATGAATAGTAAGGATACTATATTCATATTTAAATAGTCACGCAAGTTATGAAATATGGAAGTAAAGTGTCTTGATATATTAGGAATTAAATAATTAATGTATATTAACCCAGTGTATAGTAAATGATCCCTTGAATAATATATAAGCGTCTTAGTATAAGTATCGGGTAACCATATGACATATAATATCAGCCTCATATCTATATCGAATTATGATCTAAAGAGAAATATATCAAATATATTATATGGAGATAAGTGAATTTCAAATAATAAGCCAAAGTAGATAAAAAGGAATGTACAACTAAATTATAATAATATATATTTATATAATGAGTTAAAGAGAGAGTCTAATGATATATAATAAATAAATATATATATAAGGTAGATAACTATTCATGAGGCCGCAATGAATGAAGAACAAAGAGTTCAAATAAAAAATAGATGTAGTTTGAGAAGAAGACATACCATATCTTTGATAGGAAAAGAAAACATGTAAAGACACATAAGAGCCATAATCCAGATATAAAGAAAAAGAATTGATAACACCTGAAGGACATGGGTATTTACAATATACCAATAATAGAAAACGAAACAGGACACGATTGTGTGACTCTGATGGAATTAGGAAAAGAAATTGGAATGGGCAATTTAAGGAAGGATGGATAGATATGGAAAAAAGTAAGGAAAGAAAATCTATTTAAAGCTGACAGCTCCGACTGCGGATCCAAGTAAAAAAATATTTCACTTATAAAGGAAGCCATATGAAATAAAACAACGTCAGAAATATAAAAAAAAGTAATGGAAAATATGAGTATATGTTGAAATCTAAAGGGTTAACGTTAAGTAAAAACACTAGTGACATCATCAATCCAGTAGTGTGGATTGATGAATGGGCACAAGTAAAATTTTGTGATATGTTAACACGATCGGATATTAGGACAGTTAATAGAGAATCATAAATTTAATATTTATGATAGATACAGCACAGATTTATGTTCAACAGCTGAATGGTTATGACTGGACAAAACAATAGATGAGAAGAACATTGATAGAAAAGATATTCAGGTATAGATGGGTAACCATACTTTTGAGCACACGAAAAGATCATATAAAATCGTCAGATGCAGAAAGAGATTCCTGAAAATAATTGCATACAGCGAATATTTCTGTATCAAATTCAACATAGTATTGAAAAGCACAGCCAGAGATAAGCCCTTTTAAGCAACGGAATTATGTGAAAAATACGTTGGGTTAATAAAGGAGTCCATATATAAGTTAAGAGAGGATGGATTCAGTAAAGAAGAAAGTTTAAAATGGAGTGTCTATGCAAAGAATCAATTAACTAATGTTAATGGATATTCTACAAATCAGTTAGTATTTGGTAGAAACAATGCTATACTGAACTATGTCGATGAAAGGGATAGTAATCCAGCTTTGTTTGATGATATAGAAGAAGATGAAATGATGAGAAATGTGATGAATGCGATATCAGAAGCCAGGAAACATCATATAAACACGGAATCCTAGAAATGTTGGTTCGAGCCTCGGACCTATATTGGAAGAAACATCCTATAGAAAGTCACTTAATAGAGAGCCACTGTTTTATTATAAAGAAATAATCGCAAAGGAATGGAGAGGCCCTGCAAAGGTAATTGGAAAAGAAGGAAAGACAGTTATAGTAAAACATGGAGGGAATATTCATGAAATTGCTAGAGTACACATATGAATCAAGAATAAAAATAAGTGTGAGAATGGACAATAACGACGAGGATACAAACCATGATTTATCAGAGGAAAGTGAAGAGTAACAGAATCACACCATTGTTGATTGAAAGAAACTCGGAATTCCATGATAACCAAATGTCATGGATAGAAGATATGTGACAAATACATAGATACGAAAAAAAACCAGATTCTCAAGATAGATTAAAATAAAAAAATCAATTTTATGAATAATAAAATAAAGAAAACGGATTAAGATATTGAGTCAAGGATTTTGAGTAGAGCTGGAAAGGCAAAAGTAAAGAAAGTACTCTTCTGTTATCAAATATCCAAGGACAGATTATGACAGTTTTAATGGATAATTTATGAATGATATCGATAAATAGCCTTATATTAATGAAAATGTCCATGAAGAGGACGAACAAAAGTGAAAGAAAATGTTGGATGAAAGAGGGTACAGTAACTGAAGAAGAAACGAAGAGAATCAAGGTGATCAAGAACAAGGGAAAAAAAAAGAAAAGAAAGGTTTTTTTTTTTTACAAATTATATTTCGCCTTTACTTGAAGAAGAAATTGAAAACGCAAACAAAATGAATTAATAGTTGAAAAGTAACAAACGTATATGAGAGAAATTGTAGGAGATATAGGAACAGAAATACTTATATCCACAAGATGGATAGTAACAGAAAAAAAATAAAAAAGGGAAAACAATTACAAAGGCGAGACTTGTGGCACGAGGATTTGAAGAAAAAGTATATGGACACTTAGAGGCACCTACATGTACCCCAGATACTATATAGAAGAAGATGAAATGATGAGAAATGTGATGACATGCGATATTCAAAGCCAGGAAACGAATCATGATAGAACAGGAATCCTCAAGAAAAAATAAAAAGGGCCTTAAGAAAAGAGAATAAAGAGAACACCTATAGAAAAGTCATTATAGGAGACACCACTGTTTTAATTATGACAAAGAAAATACATCAACGAGAATGGAGAGGCTCTGCAAAGGTAATTGGAAAAGAAGGAAAGACAGTTATAGTAAAACATGGAGGGAACATTCATGAAATTGCTAGAGTACACATAACAAGAATAAATAAGTGTGAATCTACCGACAATAACGAGGATACAAACCATGATTTATCAGAGGAAAGTGAAGAGAAAAATGACACCATTGTTGATGAAGACTCGGAATCAGAAACAGATGATGAAGAAGACTATGTGACAATAACAAAAGATAGAAAAGAAAACCAGGATTCTCAAGATAGATTAAAAATAAAAAGATATCAAATTTATGAAATAAGAAATAAAGAAAACGGATTAAGATATAGAATAAAGATTTTGAGCAGAGCTGGAAAGGCAAAAAGTAAAAAGTACTCTTCTTGTTATAATGTCCAAGACATGGATGATGACAGTTTTAAATGGATAAATTTGAATGAATATGATCAAATAGCCTTAATTAATGAAAATGTCCATGAAGAGGACGAACAAAGTGAAGAAAATGTTGATGAAAGAGGGTACAGTACTGAAGAAGAAGAAGAGAATCAAGGTGATCAAGAACAAGAAGAAGAGGTTACAAATTATTAGCAACTTTTACTTGGCAAGAAAAGAAATTGAAAACTGCAAAAAAATATGAATGGTAATAAAAGGTTGGAAAAATACAACGTATATCATGAAGAAATTGTATGGACGATAATAGGAACGAGGAAATTAGATATCGGCACAAGATGGATAGTAACGAGGAAAAAATAAAAAAGGGAAAGACAGTACAAAGGGAGGACGTTGGTGGCACGAGAGTTTGAAGAATAAAAGTAATATGGAACCACTTAGAGGCCCCTTGGTACACATATTGTTTTATATATATATATAATTATTAATATCTATATTATATACTATATAATATATAAAAATATAAAGAATTGGAATCAGATCAGAATCCAAGAACTCGGCACTTTTACTGAGGCCCTGGGTCGGAACTGCCTAGCACATGCGCGACATGGAAATTTAGAATATCCCCCTCCACAATGATATATATATATACTATAATATAAGATTTTATATATTGACTTAATCTAACCTATTATAAAAAATTTAAAATATACATGAGTCATAAAAATGAAAATCATAAGTGACCAGTATATTTATAAAACACTTTAGAAGGTCAGTATATATAAATAGTAAAATCATGAATACAGTCAACCAATGATAATATATATATAGCTAGTATACCGAGAGTAAATAATTATGAAGAAGGTATACAGTATCTTTATTTTATACTAAACCTATCTACACACTAAGAAAGCTGATATAAACATTATATAAAATAATTATAATTGGATAATAATTATATATATATAAAGATAAGAAATTTACTTAATAAATATAAGAATATAATAATATATATTATTAATAAAAGTAGATATTATTACAATATCACCAAAGTAATAAGTATACTATATTATATAGTCATTATATATATTACCATGACGTAACAATTTTTATCTTTTGCCTCAAGGGAAATATATATTTATATATTTATAATAAAAATATATAATAAATTACATAGTGAAAATGGGTTACCAAAAAATATAATTATTAAGCACCCTCCGTTATATATATAAACTATATACTACTAATATCTATATATATTCAATATATATATAATAATAATAGATACCGTGATATAACAACTGTGCATGAGAAATTATATTGTATTAGTCTCATACAATATGTTATATAGTACTTATTAAGATATTTAGTATAAATTAGTATTATATTTAGTACTGGATATTATATAATACAGAATATATAAACTTTTTTTATATATAATCAATACAATAATATAAATATAAATATGATTAAATTAGTAACAATAAATTATAGAATATTTAGTAAGCTTATTAAAAGATTATTATCATATGAGGTATATATATCAATACTGATAGTAAGAAAATATATTGTCAAATTAATATACATTTGGTATTTAATATAATAGATAATTATATATAATAATGATAATGAGAAAATAATGAAAATATAGGATAAAAAATTCTTCTAAATAAATTTAGTTCATTAAAAATTTGAAATAATAAAATCGAAACTGAGGTTAGTAATTTCAAGCATTTTAACAAGGTTATAGGCAATATTCAGTTTATTATTTACCTTATGTTATATTTTATGTTTCATATTTTAATAAATATTTTTTATATATTTATTTATATTATATTATTTGAATATTTTATTCTTGAATCTTATTCATTTATAAAGTTATCCGCAGAATAGAGAATATTGTTGGGCCCAGTAGACTGTACATTGCGATTTTGACATAGCAACCCATCCCACAAGACGCAGATCTATTCTTTTTTGTAGTAAAATGTTAAGATAAGACATAATATATGCAACAAATAAGAGTATAAAGAGGTAAGAATGGTAATATTTATGAATATTCACCTGAATGGAAAATTAGACCCTTAGAGCCTAGACGCCTTTTTATGAACTAATAAAAACCTCACCACTAGAGAATATAAACCAAATATGAAAAACCAAAATAATGGTACGAATCGAAAACATCTGGATGATAAGGTAACCATCACTGTGCTAAGAGTGTCGTAGTCCATTGAAAATTGGCTTCGGCTTTTAGTGAGATGAAAATTAAATGAGTTAAAGACTTAGAGTTTTTGATAGTCAAAGTATTCTAAGTTTTCAATCTTTTCGTTGAATTTTTATTTTTTAGACAATGAATATATGAAGAAACATGAGTAAGATCTTAAAAATAATATGTTTGTCCTTCTACAAACGCTAGTAGTTGTAGTGCATGTAAATATAACATTTATTTTTTCCATTTACTGTTTTAGGCCCATGTTTTTTTGTTGGTTTTTTTTGACGGGTTTTGTAAGTCGGATCCTATTTATCTTAAGTGACACCTGCTGATTTTAATAAATACATCCAACAAGAAATTAAATAGCCTGTTGAAATAAGATCAATAAGTCTGAGAGCATTGTTTTCATCCTTATATAATTAGTTTTTTGTGAGAGAAGAGCGAAGAAAGCCACACATTAAAACTCGGTAGCTATGATATCTATAACCAGCCACGTAGCGGAGAGAAGCAAAAGAAAGAGATGGGTGCGCGGCAGTATATACTTTAGCATTTATGAGTACTTTAGAGTGAGAAGCCATATTACATAAGAGATTTAGTAATTGGAAGGAGATAAACAATATTGTAATATCAATTATGTATAAATTGAAGTTATAAAAAATCATAGAATATACTCTATATATATATACACTTATTATATATATATATATATATTATTCAATAAAAGACTAAACCCTTACAGATCACCAATACTACTAAGCGACTTAATAAAACAGATAAATCTATATATAATGAATTAAGACATATATTGCAGCTATTGTAAGAATATTTATATATCTTGAGAATAGTTTGAGGAAAATCAATAGAATATTTACCTTGGATTCCTGGTGAATCAACAAGTAGCATAAGACTTGCGCTACCCAAATAGTATCAATGAACAAAAAAACAGACATTGGCTGAAGGTACACAAATCAAAAAAAGAAATTTAAAAAATAAATCTCATAAAATGCAACACCACTCCATTATCAAATCCCAAAACAAGACGTAATAGGGGAACAAAGTAAGAAAAGAACGTAGAGGAAAAAGAATCCATGATCATAGAATGATAAAGAGCTAAGCAAACTGGTCCCAAATACCCAAAATGGCTATTATAAAGGCATTAATAAAGAATTTATAAAATAGTTTACAGGTACATAATTTAACTGATATTAAGAAAAACTTATAAGAATAAACTAGCATATTATAAGAAAGACTTTATCAAAAACACTGTATAAATAACTAAAAATGTTTAAAGAGAATTAATCGAAGATTAATGAACCAAATAACGTAAGATAAAAGAAGAATTCCAAGAACTTATCAAAAGGCTACCGAAAGAAATAAGAAAAGAATAGAGAGAGATAAATAAACTAAAAGAAACATAGAAGAGAAAAAACATTGTTAATAACTAACAACAAACATAGACTATAAACAACAACCACAAACTACAAGACGGAACTAAGCAGAGTAACATCAAATAAGAAAAAATTCTTTCATAATAAAATTAAAATATTATAATATATATATATTATAATATAATATAAATATAAATATATATATATATATATATATATATATATATATATAAATATTATTATAATATATAAATATATCTGTATATATTTAATATATATATATATATAATATATATTAATTAAAATATATAAATATATATATATTATAAAAATATATATATATAAATATATATATATATAAATTATATATATATTATATATAAATATGCCTAATTTTGCTAAATCAACTAATTCAAAATATATGCTTATATAAACAAACCTTAATAAATTAATTTATGAGATTTGTTATATTTTATCTTTGTAAAGAAATAATTAGTTATTAAACTTTATATTATTTAACCACTGAAAATAATAAGCAATATTTAAAAAAATCTTACAATAAATGAACAATTTAGTCAATTTTTTGTTTAAAAAAAATCCTCCTTTAATCTTTATTCTTTAATCATTGAAGCAAATATCAATAGATTTTTGTAGTCAAAATGCATGACTTCTTAAATTGTAGTGCAAAAAAAAAACAATTAAATACATTTTCTCACCGC
>JABUQX010037804.1:0-5000 GCA_015478945.1 Trachelipus rathkii
CAAACATAATATACAGAGAGATATTTAATTATATATTATATATATTCAAACGGTTATGGTATATATGGATATATAATTATATTAATTTAATCGGTTAATTATTATTAAAACATTACCTGTTAGGATGAAACAGTGTTTCTATTAATATATTTTTATATAGAGCCTCTGGGATATTAAGTCTTACAAAATAAAGCTTTGGCCATAACTAAATGAAACTGGGAATCATGAAGTTATATACTATTAAGATACTATTGGAGGTATTAACTATTGGAAAGTTAATTTAGAGATACCAGTCCATATTAAATTTATTACTGGGCCAAGCGGGGCATTAAAACATAGTTACATCAAAATGTATAGCCTGAAGCTTTAGGGGAGCTTGAGATGAAACAGATATTAATTTATTTGGGTCAGAGATTTTCGTTAAGTGACAAAAAAATCAGGGGGTTGTGACAATGTCGGAAAAAATAAGAATGGTAGCCCTTTATAATGGGGGTAGAATTCATTAGGAGCCATCTTTGGCATTATACATGTGAAATAATTTTTTATCAATAAAAAAGGAGAAGGTTACCACAGAGTAGCGTATGGAGAAATAATGTGTTGTGCAAAACCGTATCTATTTTCTGGAAGACATTTTAAATAGGTTGGTACATTGTCTAACAATGTTTATTTAAGGAACATTGTCAAAGTTGTATACAAAAGGAATACGCTAATAAAAAAAATGTCCTTTCCTCATCTTTCAATCTTTACAAATTATATACTACATTGCATTATTTGTTTCTAGCTGCATCGCACACAGTTCGAAACTCATGCAATTATATAAAAAATAGGCTGTTTAATTGCATCAAAGGATATCTTAGAGGAAATCATCGTAATGTATTAAGTCTGCTAAAATATGAATTGATGAAATTGTTAAAATTTTTGCAGAGGAGAAAATTATACAGATTAAGATAAGAACAGTTAATACGGAAAAAATATGGAACAACTTTTCTCTTCCCAAACGGGCATTTGTGTTACAGTAGACGAGCAATAGCGTTTGCTAAAAACTAAAATTGAAAGGCGTTCTATAGGGTGTAAGTTCTTGTTTTGCCCGTGCACTAATATAAGAAATGAATACTGCCCAGTCGGTCAGGAAACAATTCGAAATTGGATACCTAAACATCCTCATTATACGTACAGTTTTTTATGAAGGATAGATTATATTATAAGTAACCTAGCGGGCAATCTTGCACCATAACTTGTTCTTGGAGTAATTAATTATGTGATAAGAAATTTATTATTAAAATTTATTCAATTATTATTAATTTTTTTAAATCAATACACACTAGTTAAATTGAAGTGTATTATTATTGTGCCAATTATTAATGTAAATATGATAATTATTCATCATTATTATCCTTTATTAAATCATCTATTAAACTTAGCTTTATTATGTATAAGATGCAGTTATTACTGTGACATTTTGCTATCTTTTAATATTTAAAATTCTATATGCATTTAAGTTGAAAATTTTAATGTTATAATTTAGAATTCAGGCTATTAACTTCTATTTATTTTAAGGCATATGATTATTATAGCCCCATCAAGCCTTTTTGTTTTTTAACTATACGGTGATCTTATTATCCTACGAATTTAGCTATTCATACCTACAAATTTGACAGCTAAATAGTGCATCTTTAGAATAGATGTACATTATTTTAACTTCCTTAAATATTATCCTCTAAAGGAAGAAAATACTATTTAAAAAAAGAAAGGTAAGCAGAGGCATAAATATATCTATTTGATTTGCTTCTGTCAAAAGACATATTTTTCTCTAATTCTTTAGACTGAGGAGGCAACGATTAAGATCTGAGCTCATAGGTTTTCGGTCGTAAAAACCCTTCGGGAACATATTGAGCTGTTCATAACGCATGAGGAGGTTATTTAAGTAACATATATTAACCTTAAACCAAAATCGAGACATGAATTTAGGATAGTTAAAAACGTTAACTACCATTCATTAGTTTAGCTGTTTTATACTAAATTAATTCCATAAGATTAGCAAGAAGCAAATTATTTTTGAATTTTTATTGAGTCACAATTATTAAATAAAGTTATAATAATTAATAAAACCGTTAGGTGTATAATTAATTTGTATGGGTGCATACTTTATATTGATGGATTCTTACTTCTAGGTTTTTTAAATTGTTTTTAATGGAGGCCCACATGTCCTCTATCTATTACTTTATGTCAAGTTTTAGTGGGCTTTCTCACCACAATGAAGGAAGTGGTAAAAATTTTAAAATTAATTTTGAAAATATCAGGTACAGTTGTCCTGTTATGCTACTAGATTAATAAATGTTGTATATTTTTACTGGATTTAAAGCCTCCAGGTGGTGGTCTGCCCTATACTGTAATCCTATTTAGGATCTACGTGTACCAATTATACGTATCCGATGTACATGTCGCCGGGAACTGCGATTGGTAACACCGACATGGATGGTTAACAAGAAAGGGGTGTCTTTAGTAGGAACAGGAACGAAAGTTTTCTTGTTTTATGTGTATAGTTTAACTGTGATTTTTGATTTTCACTTGTAGATTTTAATTGTGGGTTAAATTAATCGCCGCGTAGGCATTTTTCACTTTATGCAACCGCTGGAAGCCTTTCTTGGCCTCAAATCACCAATCAGTGAAACACTCCTCAATAAATAATATACATTAACTTTTTCTGGATAGTTAACAATCAAAAAATATTAATCGATGATAGGAACCTTTCCACAGGCATACATGGCTCAAGCACACCTGACTAATGGTTTGTACCTAAATTACAACTTCCTATCCGTACCCTAGAATTAATATCAGAATTCATTGGTTAAACACTCAATATATAGGGCTTATAATTGGGTGCTCAGCTTGGGAGCTCATTTTGATGATAAAAGGTTAAAAGAATTAAACAGAACCTGATTAACTGGTAAACCACCCTTAAATTAACGGGAGAAAGATAATAAACAAAACATCAACAAGATTATAAACAACATGGACAATACGAACAATATCTCTGAAAAGTATTGAAATTTTATTTAAAACTTCCAAATGGCAAAGACATTCGATAAAGTGGAACAAAAATAGGCCTAAGGTGGTCATTATTAATCAGTCCAACAATTACAATCCTACAAGTAACGTCAAAAATTTTACAGTTATAAACTATACCAGAACAAAAACAAAACCAAAGAAACCTTTCTTCTGCTGTCTCTACTAAGGCACCTCTTTCGTTATACTCACCATGTCGGTGTACAATTCGCATGTCCCGAGTCTGACTGTAAGCGTCCCGACGTATTATTGGTTTAGACGACCCATAGTAAGCAGATGGGACATACAGCACCGCTCTAAGACGCAGTAAAATACATCGAACATTTTTCACTGGGCATAAACAAGACCAAACTGTACCTTGAATATGTTCAAAATAATTTAAAATTTTACACTCAATCATGTGAGCCCCAAAAACTGAAAATCGTTGGAGGCTTGTTCATAAAACATGATAAAACTCGGACATTAATATGAAAATACCATACTCGTTCTTTATTTAAATATACCTATGAATCGCAAAATCTAAAATGCCTAAAATCTTACAATTTGTAATTTTAATTATTTTTAAAATCTCAGTTGTTAAATATATTCATTCTAAATGTAAGAATCAAAAAACTCTGAAGAGGTCCTGAGGTTACGGAAATGAAACGGTCAGGATCATAACATAAACTATAAAATATGCCATCGTTACTTTCTTCTTGTAAATGTCATGTGCTCCTAGATTACATTATTAGGGAAATTAAATGAACACTCAGAAAAACAGATATGTTAGGGTGTTGGAAGCGAAAAAGTAAAACTCTTTATTTATTATGTATCTATTATTGATTAAGTTATTATTAAGTTACTTATTATTATTATTATTATTATTATTAATTATTATATTAATTATATTAATTATTATTATTATTATTATTATTATTATCTCATTATTATTATTATGTAGCAGGGCTACGATCTATTATTATTATTATTATTATTATCTATTATTAATTATTTATTATTATTATTATTATTATTATATTTATTATTTATTATTATTATTATTTATTATTATGTAATTATTATTATTATTATTAATTAATTATTATTATTATATATTATTATTATTATAATTATTATTATTTATTATTTATCATTATTATTATTAAAATTATTTTAAAATTATATTCATTATTATGATGTAATTCATTATGTATTATTATTTATTTATTATTATTATTCATTATTATTATTATTATTTATATTTTATTATTACTTAATTATTATTATTATATTATTATCTATTTATTATTATTATTGATTAATTAATTATTATTATTAAGGAATTAAATAAAATCAGAAAAAAATATTTAGGAGTTGGAAGCGAAATATTATTATTATTATTCATAATATTATTACTTATTATTATTATTATTATATTATTATTATTATTATTATTATTATTTATTATTATTATATTATAATTATTATTATTATTATTATTATTTATTATTATTATTACTATTATTATTATTTATTATTATTATTATTATATTATTAATTCATTAAATTATTAATTATTATATATTATTATTATTATTATTATTAAAATTATTTATTTTATTATTATTATTATTTATTATTATTATTTCATTATTATTATTATTATTACTTATCTATCTATTATTATTATTATTATTATTATATTATTATTGATTATTAATTATTATTATTATTATTATTCATTATTATATTTATCTATTATTATTATTATCTATTATTATTATTATTATTATTATTATTATTATTATTCAATTATTATTATTATTATTATTTATTATTATTAATGTATCTATTATTAGGGACTACCTACATTTTACACGATGAGAAAAGCATTCAATCAGAGAAGCGAGAGAATGGAAGGTAGTGAATTATATATATATAGTATATATATATAT
>JABUQX010037804.1:10000-14718 GCA_015478945.1 Trachelipus rathkii
GGTCTTTGCTTCAGACTGTAATTGTTCTTTCAATATTGATATTTAAGCAATATTGCTGAAATATTGTCTCCTTCAATCTTCATAACAACTTTATGAAAAGAAGCTGCCTAGGGATGAAGGAAATGAAGCCATATTTCAGCAAGGGGATTTTCAAAAAAAACTTTCTCAAAACTCTGGACATTTGATGACTGTCAGGTATGATTTTGTCAGAAGAGTTTAATAACTTTAATATTTACTATAAATTATTATGAAAAGTGGAAAAATAGCGGGATCTCTCTGGAAAAGCGGGACTTCTCAGAAAAAGCGGTGACATTTTTTCCAGTTTAAAGAAGCGGACAGGGTCGAAAAAAGCGAACTGTCCGCTAAAACGACCTATGGACTTATTCTAATAAGCACATGCAAGAGTTTTTATTGGACCTAAACCTACTATGTGATACGATTTTTTTAAAAAAATGACATATAAAATCTTACATTGCAAATGACAACAAAATAGTGAAATAACTGTATTTTATAAATATTTTGTTCATCTCAATTGACGACTGGGATGTAACAGAGGGTTTAGACTCAAGGCATTACTTGATTATGGAAAAAGAGTTACTACTTTTTGTGAAAAAATTAGGGTCAGTGGTAGAAGTAGCAGCGAGGGCAACATGGCGCTTCCTATAGTATATTAATATATATATAATATATATATATAATATATAATTAAATATATATATATAATATATATAATTATATATATATATTGAATATATATATATATATATAAATAT
The DNA here is from genome assembly GCA_015478945.1 of Trachelipus rathkii. Classification (NCBI taxonomy): domain Eukaryota; kingdom Metazoa; phylum Arthropoda; class Malacostraca; order Isopoda; family Trachelipodidae; genus Trachelipus; species Trachelipus rathkii. Next base: position 10,774 of record JABUQX010037804.1, read on the forward strand.
TTCTTAATATATATATATAAATATATATATTATATATTATAATTATATTATAATATAATATACTTAATATATATATATATAATATATATATATATATATATATATATATATATTAAATATATATAATATATATATATATATTATATATATATATATATATAATAATATAATATATATATTATATATATATATATATATATATCATCACCCACCTTCTCTACCCAGACTGGGGGTAAAGTACATCACATGGATTGGAAACAAAGAAGTAGTAAAAGAATATGACGCAATTCGAAAATAATGCCCTTAAGTGAGAACTCGTCGCATTCATAAAAATAACCATAGGGCTTCACTGGACTGCGACGAACCCTCACTATGGCATCTCGTCAATGTAGTGGTTATCCCTTGGTCCACGTGGGCCACAACCATACCCCCTCACACAACCTTGCCATTCACTCCTATTATGCACCTTTCTTCTCTCCTCTGCCAAACTCACGTTCCTCTCCTCCAGGCATTCCTTTACTGACACAATCAGCCTTTTCTTCGGTTTCCCAACACACTCACAACTATATATCCGCTTAACAAACCGACTATCACACATCCTTCCCACATGACCAAACCATCTCAATGTTCTTTCATTTATTCTCTCATATACTCTTTTTCTTCCCACCACACAATTCCCTAATGCGTTCATTCCTCATTTTATCAATTCTTCTCACACCTAACACGCCCCTATGATTGTTAATCTGAACACATTGTAGTTTAGATCTAAACCTCTTATTTCAAACAATAGTTTCACTACTATACATTGACACAGGTAGCAACATACCCTCATGTAAGACCCCTAGCCCACTCAAGATTTAGCTATTTTACATCCACCAAGAATTTAATTGCACCATCCACCTTCCTACCATTCACAACTTTCCTACTACACTCTGCATCATCCACTCCCTTTTCATCCAACATATATCCTAAATTTTTAAACTTAGGCACTTGTTCCAGTTGCTCACCATCTAACATAACTTCACACCGAGGACTGTCCTAATTCACAACCATAACCTTTCTCTTATCTACGTTTACTTGCAAACCCCTCCTTTTACACACATCCTCTCAAACTCTCTTCAAATTAGCCATACAAAACCAAATCATCTTTCTTTTGAAACCTCATCATTTGCTTTTAGTACATTCAGCAACGCTTTTTTTCCCTTTCAACTAACTGATTGCATCATATCTTCATTCCACCACTCAGTGTTAACATTAGTACTTCCTACTTTAGCGCATCAACATACTTATTTTGCCCTACTAACAACCACTTCCTTCATTTTCTTCCAGATTCGTTCAGTTTCAACTTGTTCACATTCAACTGATTTATTTGCAAGTGCTATTAAATATTTATCCTTATTACCTTGTTCACTTAACTTCTCACTCTTAATTCTACCCATTTCCTTCCTTATCACCTTCCTCTCCATCCAAGCCCCCACTAACTTAATTTTACATAAAACAACATAATGATCCGATAATCCATTCCTAACCCCCTCACTGATTTAACATCCAACACATACTTCAACATTTCCTTCTTCACCAACACAAAATCAATCATACTTTTCACTTCGATACCACCTATACCTACACCAACTCTAGCACACTCTTGTGTTTAATTAAAGTATTACTTACACACATATCTCTTTCCTCATAGAAATCAATCACCTTCTTACCATTCTTATTTTCTCCCGACACCCCATAGCCACCTGTAATACACCATCCCTTTTTTGATCACCTCTATTCAACCATTTAGGTCACCCTACACAATCAATCTGAAGCTCCTACTCACCCCATCCAAAACATCATTCAGGTTATCCCAGAAAATCGCACTCTCTTCAACATTACCTTCAGATGGACCATATGTAACAACCCCACATACCTTGACCTCTTCTAACTTAAATTTAACCATTAGAATTCCAGTACTCGTTAAAACAAAATCTACCATAGCTCTGAACCACAAGTCATTCATCAGAATTGCAATTCCTTCTCCCCCTCTCATTCCTTTCTACACCAGCACACACATTTCAGACCACACCACTCCTTTTCACCTTTTCCTTTTATCTTACATATATATATATATATATATATATATATATATATATATATATATATATATATATATATATATATATATATATATATATATCTTTCTTTATATATATAACAACAACAACTAATATATATATATATATAACATATATATTATATATGCTCTTCTTCTGCTGCTCTCTATATATGTAATAATAACTTAATAACCAACATATGTGTATATATGTATATATATAGTAATAATATATATATATATAACATCTGCCCTTTACCAACAACCAATATATGTATGCTTAATAGCCAGCAATATTAGTAATATATATTGCTGTGCTAATAACAGCTAACTAACTATAACCTTAGCCAGCCAACCAATAACCAGCAATATTAACAGTTTCGAGTGATAATATTGTAATATGATATTCGTCATATAGATATATATATATATATGCTGTATATATACAATATATATAATAACTAACATAATATATATATAATATAATATCAACAATAACATAATAATAATAATAATAATAATATATATATATATATATATATATAAATATATATATATATATATATATATAAGGGGCGCATTAACGCTGTAAAGCGGTTAATCCGTTAATTAATCGTTGGCACTGGTTAACTTGACAGCCCGTTAATTTCCGAAAGTAACGGACCAAGTGGCGCAGGGTTATATTTGTGAGATTAACGTTAACGAGTTAAAATTTTCCCCCAACCGTTAACCGTTACCTTAATTTACGAGTTTATAAAATATTTCTTTTACATTTTTATTGGAATATTCGTCATTAGATTACTGTTAAACACACTTACAACTTTTTTTTTCCAAATTTCATAAACAATCCTCTCAATGGCTCAAGATGTGTTTATTCTTACACGGTTATTATCCCGTTTAGTAATGTTTAACATGTTTTTCTTATGCTGTATTCTCATTTCTTATTGGTTCGCTGAAAAAAAAAAGATAGTGAATGTTGCCCGTTCAATGAGTCATTAAATTCTTTCGTACTTGCTTCTTTTGTGACTAGTGAAAAATATAAGAAGTAAGCCTAATAAGAGTTGTAATTTATATAAAAAAATATACATATTTGGTTTAAAACTGTAAGTTGGGATATCTTTTATTTTTACAATAATATACTATTAAGTATTAATTAAGGTATTTACGCTTTGGAGTATTCTTTGGCAAGCGGCAAAAGTATCTGCTAAATTTTAAGTCGTCAGGTTTTAATATCATTATTAATATTATTATTATTATTATTATTATTATTATTATTATTATTATTATTATTATTATTATTATTATTATTATTATTATTATTATTATTATTATTATTATTATAATTATTATTATTATTATTATTATTATTATTATTATTATTATTATTATTATTATTATTATTATTATTATTATTATTATTATTATTATTGGTGTGTGTGTGTGTGTGTGTGTAGGGGGGTGTGTGTGTGTGTGTGTGTGTGTGTGTGTGTGTGTGTGTAATTTTGAGAAGACGGTTAACGTTAATGATTAACGTTAACTTCCATTACATTCTTTACCGATAAACGCTTTAATGTTTAACGCCGTTAATATTTTTTGTTAACGATTAAGGATTAACAGCGTTAACTTTCTCATTAACGGTGCCCACCTTTGTGTATATATATTAGTGATGGGACGATTATGAAATTTTGCCGATGACGATGACGATGACGATTATAGTAAATTTTGACGATGACGATGCCGATGACGATGACGATGACGATTATAGTAAATTTTGACGATGACGATGCCGATGACGATGACGATGACGATGACGATGACGATGACGATTATTTGAAAAAATATAT
>JABUQX010037805.1:0-5000 GCA_015478945.1 Trachelipus rathkii
AAATATAGTTCGACAAGGAACATTGGATATCAAATTGAATTTCACAGCATCTCTCACACTACCTATTTCAGTTATAGTCTACATGGAATATCAAGAGTTAGTAGAAATTGACCGAGTACGCAATATTCTTGTTAACTTCTAAAAGAAATGGATGAAAACGAAATAAAAATTTTCTTTACCTCAAAGAAAAGCTTCAGAGGAGTTTACGCTATTAATGAACTTCCCGGTATAATATTGGAAAATGGAACTGGAATCATTATCAACACCTCAGAGAGACGTCTAGCATACGGCCACTGGTGTGCAATTTTTAAATATAAGCCTGGTGTATTTTATTTCATAGACTCCTTGGCTATCAAGAATTTAATAAAAAATGAATATTTATCAATTTTTTTAAAATATAACAAAGCAATATACGTTAAAATGTTATGTAATCCTATTCAACCAATTAATTCAGACAGATGCGGATTATACTCAATATATTTTTTAAAAAACCTTTTTGAAGATGTTCCGTTCAATGAAATTATTTCAAACTTTCACAATAAAAAATTTATTTTTTAATGATGATTTTGTTTAAAGATTAAAATAATTTTGTATATATATATATATATATATATAAATATTTATATTTATATATATATATATATAATATATATATATATATATATATATATATATATATAAAAATTTTATAAAAATATTTTTTTATATATATATATATATATATATATATATATATATATGAAACAATTTTATTTATAAGAATGTATTTGTAACCTGTATTTGTAAAAAGTTGTATTTTTAGTTAGCAATAAAATAAATAAGAAAATGTTTTTAATTTCTGTAACCTTTTTTTTTTTTTTTTTTTTTTTTTTTTTTTTTTTTTTTTTTTTTTTTTTTTTTTTTTTTTTTTTTTTTTTTTTTTTTTTTTTTTTTTTTTTTTCTAAAAATTTTTTTTCCCCCCCCTCCCCCCCCACCCCCCACCCCATCTTTATATATATATATATATATATATTATATATATATTATATATAATATTATATATATATATATATATATATATATATCTATATAGTATATATATATATATATATATTATATATATATATATATAATATATAATATATATATATATATATATACTATATATATAATATATTATATATAATATATATATATTATATATATATAAACTATCAAATGAAATCAAAAATGCGAAACTAACAAAGAACACTGAAAAGGAGTAAAATAAAGGAAAGGTCAAAATCTGCGATGCAGAAATAAAATGGCCGATCATCTTTCCTTTACCTAATTAACTTCAAATATTTTTGGCAATTATTTCGAGGAAAAATTACTCAAACATTCTACTGTAAATTCTTATTTGACTTTTATCCCCTTTTACCTTTAATAATAATATTTATGATAATAATAATAATTAAAATAATAATATAATAATAATAATAATAATAATAATAATAATAATAATAATAATAATAATAATAATAATAATAATAATAATAATAATAATAATAATAATAATAATAATAATATCCGAAACTAACAAAGAACACTGAAAAGGAATAAATAAATGAAAGGGCAAAATTGGCATGGCCGTTCATTTTCCCCCTAAATTCACTTCAAATTTTTGGCAATTATTCGAAGAAAAAAAAAATTTCTCAAAAAAAAAAAAATTAGATGAGCTTAAGCCATACAACCTTATATATATATATATATATAATATATATATATATATATATAACATATATATATTTATATAATATATATACTATATAGTATAATATATATATAGTATAATATATATATATATATATATATATATATAACTAAGGGCGGAATATGTCGTTTCACCATACAAACTTATAATATATATATAATAATATATATATATATATATATAATATATATGTAATAAAATTTTTAATTAAATATAAATAAATACTAACAAAATATATATATATATATATATATATATATATATAAGAACATATATATATATAATTACATAATATCTATATTTTAAATATATATATATATATATATATATATATATATATATATATATATATATAAGGGCGCATATGCCGTTTCACCATACAAACTTAAATATATATATTATATATATAATATATATATATATGTATATTATAATATAATATATATATAATATATATATATATATATATATATATAACAAACTATTGAATTTTAAAGACACTTCTTCTCTGTTGCACTTGTAAAAGTCACCTAATTCAGAGAGCTGAATCTGAGCCTTTTTATACTCTGCAAATCCCCTCTCCCCTTCAGCATATGTTCGCACATCTGGCACTTTCTTATGTTTCGTACAAAATTTTTCCCCTTAATTACTAATTATAAAATAAATAAAGTTTCTCTTAAACATTTTTTCTACTTAAAAGAAATTAATTGCCTCTTATTTCCAAAGCTTTGTTCTTAAAAGCTTTGTTCAGTGTATCATAAATTTCCATTTGACACCTAAAAGTAATTAGTTTGAAAACAAAGTTGAAATAAAATCCTTTCTTCTTCTTTGTGAATAGCTTTGTACTTCAGCAATAATTTATCAAAATCTTCCCAGGCTATTGTTATTTTACGTCATAAATTAATCTTTATAGACTTAAAAGGTAATTAAAAAAGTCATAAATTTTTAAACCTGTCAAGTTGAGGTGAGGGTTCAATGCAAAGGAATTAAATCTCCCCTTACAAAAAGTCGTAAATTTTACACATGCCAATTAAAAAAGTAATTAGTTTGAAAACAAAATGTATTCGTTTCTCTTAAACATTTTTTCCCCCATTAAAATAAATATGTCAAATGAAAATTAATTGCCTCTTTCTTTCTTTTAAACATGAAGGGAAAACCCATTAATTATCTCTTATTTCAAAAGCTTTGTTATTTTACGTCGTAAATTTTTAAAACCTGCCAATTAAAAGTAATTGGTTTGAAAACAAAATGTATTCGTTTCTCTCCCCTCCTTAAAAAAGATAATTAATCTTTTAGACTTGAAAGGTAATTAAAATCCTTTCTCTGGTTCAATCCCCTTCTCTTATACCCCCACCCTCCTTCTCTTCTCCCCTCTATTTCCCCTCTCTCATTTTCCCCTCATTTTATTTAGTCGAATGCCAGCGATTGAACAGGGAGGATGCTGCTGTTTTGACGGTCTCTCGCGAGGGGCGGGCCGACGCGAAAAAATAATTTGTATGTATGCGCGCGCACGCTGTATCTTTCCTTACTTGTACATACGTATACGCGTATATTATATAATATATATATATAGTATATATATATATAATATATATATATATATATATATATATATATATATATATAATATATAATATAATATATATAATAGGCGGGGGTGCGGGGTGGGGGTGCGGGTGTGTGCGTGTGCGTATGCGTGTATTCTCTCTTGCATGAACGGATTCTCTAAGCATGTACATATTCTCTAAGCATGTACATATTCTCTAAGCATGTACATATATATATTATATTATATAGTATATAATATATATATATATATATATATATATATATAATATAATATAATTTATATATAGATAAATATTATTTATATATATATATAGTAAATTATAAAATATATATATATATTCCATTCCAGGATCCAGTTCCTGGATCCTGGAACAACATACCATTCCAGAAAATACTGGAATTACTAAATTTCAATCAGTACTTTCCAGTTTCCAGGTCCGGAAACTGGAAACCACTTGCCAGAATCCTGGAATCCTCCAAAGATTCAGGATTTCCAGGATTCCAGTCCCGTTCAATATAGCACTTTAAACTACTATATATATATATATATATAGTATTATATATATTATATATATATATATATATATTATATATATTATATATATATATTCTCTCTATTAATGGGGTTTGTGGGTTTATGGCTAATTTTTGAATAGTTTGGCATAAGAATATTGCATTGGTTATTTGGGATAGGAATATTATTGTTTTGTTTGAAGATGGTTTCGTGGGTTGGTAGTGGTCGAGCGTGTGAAGTGTATAAAGTGTAAAGTGTAAAGTGTAAAGTGTAAAGTGTGATGTGTGATGTGTGATGTGTGATGTGTGATGTGTGATGTGTGATGTGTGATGTGTGATGTGTGATGTGTGATGTGTGATGTGTGAAGAGAGCTGTGTGATGTGTGAGGTGTGATGTGTGATGTGTGATGTGTGATGTGTGATGTGTGATGTGCGATGTGCGATGTGTGATGTGTGATGTGTGATGTGCGAAACATATTCTATAAAAGGGTAAACGACACCCTTTGAAAGTACGTGCATATATAAGTTTTTTTCAGATAAACATCACCGCTCACGGGCTGAGCCCTAATTTAGGAATATAGATCACTTAATCACTTTGCAGGGCTACTGCTCACTAAGCTACATGAGAGAAAAAATATATAAGCTATTAATTAATAATGGTTTTCCCCAATATTTAATAGAAATAACGATGGAAAGAACATTAAATATTTTGATCGACACTAAAGGAAAACAAGATAATAATAACTTGATATTCTATTACAAGAGCGAAGTGATTGGTATAGTAAATGAAGAGGAGTCATAATTGGAAATTATTTTAAAGAAATCATGTAAAAGGTAAAAGTAATGAAATCATCACTATTATAAGCTATTATAAGCCCCAAAATTATCTTCTTGTTTTAGTATATAGTGGTGTACCATCTGCTGGCGAATGTACCAACGTTGTGTACCAATCTTATTCCAATGAAAGTGAATGTAACGCCGCTTGCATTGGCCATACGACAAATACACTTCGGCAGACTATGTTGCAACACAAGTACAGACCAAGTATGATATACAACACCATATGCAGGTAGAACATAAAAAAATCGCACAACAATGGAATAGTGAATCAATTTAAAATTTTGAATAAAAAGAGCGGATATTAATATAAAATATAACGAAATATCCAATTATCTTATTTTTACTT
>JABUQX010037805.1:30000-37500 GCA_015478945.1 Trachelipus rathkii
TATAGTATTGTTTATATATATATAATAATATGATATATATAAAACAAAAAATAACTATTATTGAAAACCTAATTAAAACCGCTATCTTACTAAACAGATAACCTTACAATAAGAATATTAAAATATAGTAGTATAACACACATCTACACATACACACGGAAGACTAACAAAAAAAAATTAAAAAGATAAAAAGAATAAAAACTACTAACAATAATAACAAATATTTTATGCCAGCTTTCGAGGTTAAATCCCAACCTCTTTGTTCAAGCTCTATTAAAAGAATACGAAAAGATTTGAATAAGAAAAGATTATAACTCGGACCTGGCTCCTAAGCTGGCTGCCACTCCATAGATTCATTGAAAAGTAGTCAAAAGTGGTTTCTTAGTAAGTTATTAGTAAGTTACTAGTTACAGAATCTATGTAAAAAGTGCCTTTAATAATATTAATATTATCCGCATTTTTTATCAGGAATGATTCCAATAATTTTTTTGAACTAATGTCTCTAACAGGAGCAATCAGAGACATATTACTTACATTTCTGGAATGATTTTCTGAACCACTATGAGTAGTCTTCGAATTTTGGTCATCAACTTGAAGACTATATGAGTGTTGGTATTTTCGTCGATTAAAATCTGTTGTTTAGTCAATATATAATTTGTTACAAATATTACATTTTATTTTGTATACTCCGACATCTTTTACCTCTTCTCTCAATAATGGCTTCATAAATTTTTCTAACGTACATGGGACTGATTGAATTAAAAATTTAAACGTGATTCAATCAGTCCCATGTACGTTGGAAGCACACACATGCCAAACCTGTTCCGAAAAAAGGAAGCCGCTCTGATCCTTCAAACTATCGCCCTATAGTTCTTACTTGTATTCTATGTAAGATCTTTGAAACCCTTCTCAACTCTCATTTCTTAGATCATCTGGAATCTCTTTCACTTCTTTCCAATCAACCATAACGGCTTGCGCGTGTTCGAGTTCTATCTGCGAGTTATTTAACTTCCCATCTATCGAATTTATGGTTTCCGCTCTTAGGAAACTACGGGAGATTTGCGTGGTGGCGCTTGACATATCCAAAGCATTTGACCGGGTATGGCACATGTCACTGCTCTCCAAGATCCCCTCCTTTGGGTTTCCTCCTTCGCTCTGCCTAACAATGTCTATCTTTCTTTCAAATTGCTCAATATTGGCTGCTGTTGATGGGACAACTTCTTTTACTGTCAATTGTGGTGTTCCTCAGGGTTCTTTCTTATTTCCTACTTTATTCCCACTTTTCATTAATGATCTTCTCACCTGCACATCTAACTCTCTCTATCCACTCATTTGCCGATGACTCGACCCTTCATTCTTCAACTTGCATTTCTACTCTTGCGTCCCTTTCTACTTCTAGAATTGCTTTCGTTTTAATCTTTCCGATCTTTCTCGCTGATCTGCGATCAAAATTTCTCGGGTAGAGTCGTCATTCAACCTTGTGAAATCAATTCTTTAAAAAAAAACCAAAACTCAAATCTCCCTCTCTAAAAACACCTTCTAGCTTTCCTATTTTTTCGACGGTCTCTCGTCTTCTCCTGTTGACATCCTTGGCCTTAACATAAACAAAAAAAAATGTCTTGGAAACCTCACATCACAACCGTTAAAAGGGCGACCTCAAAGAAACTGAGAGTTCTGTTTTGACTGCGATACTTTTTATTTCCTCTTCTCAGTTACTCCACCTATATAAGGATCTCATCCGCCCCTTGTATGGAGTATTGCTCTTATATCTGGGGGGCTCTGGTTTCTTCGGCTTTTGGACAAGGTCGTGTCAAATGTCAAAAGTCTTATAAACTGTCTGTACTTTCCGGTTCACTTGACCCTCTATCTTTGCGACGAGATGTTGGTGTTTTTTTCTCTTTTCTATAGCTACCGCAGCGGCAGGTGCTCGAGAAAACTTATCACTCGCGTACCACCACCTTTACGAACGCGCCTCATAGCCACAAGGTGCTGTCTGCGCACGAGTTTGACATATGGTACTCCAGACTAGTTCGCTGCGGAGCTTCCTTCTTTCCTGCCACCTCTGTTTTGTGGAGTTCTCTTCCATCTTCTGTGTTTCCTGCTGAATTTAATCTCCCCCACTTTAAAGCAGCGTCTGTGCTCATCTGCGTAATTTGGGCAAGAGGATGAACTTTTGAGCGTACAGCACCTCCTCCTATCCAGTATGTGGTGGTGACAATTATATATATAATTATAATATATTATAATATATATATATATATATATATATACTATATATATATATAATATCATAATATATATAAATAAATATATATATTATATATAATATATATTATTATATATATATATATATATATGAAAACTTATACTATACATATATATATATTATATATATATATATATATATATATATATATATATATATATATACTATATATATATATACTAAAGTATGTATGTTTGTATGTATTGTTATTGTAATGCAGAATGAGCTGCTTGAAAACTTTATTTAGAAAGTATTGATATTTTGTATTAAGATATGTTAAATTCAAATTTAAAGTGCATTCAAAACAACTCTATTTTTCCTATATGAAGTAGCTCCTAAAACCTCATGGGAAAATCACCCAAATAAACACAGTCATGGCAACTAAAATTCATTACCACCAGTAACTCCTTGTTAAAATAATATCCTAACTCTATAGTTCGTAATAAATAAACCGGGTATGAATCTCTTTAACCGTTTAGATATATTACAAATATTCAATAAAATCATCGTTGCAATGAACGCACCCAAGTGAATATTTTGACTCCACGAAATCCACGTGACTCGTACCCACGAATCACATAGCAGACCTACCAAGTAACCATGGAAACCATAAACACGTGACCAGTCGTCAATGCTCCTATGTTCGTGTGCAATGAACCAACAATGTAAATCACGGAAGTAGCAAATTAAACCCCCAAGGTGCACACAAACACCGTCATTAAACTTACCCAGTTTCTCATATCCCTTCACCAGTTTACGTATTATTACCAGTTAACCAAAAAATAGTTCTTTAAACCTTGCTTCTACCAGTGTACGTATTATAACGAGTTAACAAAAAAAATAGTTCTTTAAACCTTGCTTCTACCAGTGTACGTATTATAACCAGTTGACATAAAAGTAATTCTTTAAACCTTGTCTCTCGCTCTCCAATGCTACTTATCCTGGCAAACAGGTGGTATAACTTCGGCAATCTCAACTTCTAATTCCAAGTACCAGTTTCGTATATCACTCCGGAGGGGGTTTCCCCTGGAAACAAAATAAATAATTATCATTCTCTTATCTTTAACAAAAGCACTCAATATAAATAACCCAATTACACTTTCTACTTACATTACATGGGACTTTCTTCCTCTTAAAACCTTTTCCGTCTCAACCTTAAATCATTCCCAAAACTGTGCCTATTTCCTTTCACTTTTCTAGTTGGTTGGTCCTTTACAATATACTTCGGAATGTGGTTGTTGCCAAAAGCGTCCAGAAAAACTATAGATTCCCCTCACACACTCACAGCTTTAAGCCAGAGATGCCAGACTGCGTTACTTTTGGCAAATTTGGCTCCTTTTTGAAATCGTGCCTTAAGCTTCTTAGTCATAGGGAATCTTTCATGTGTGTTGGATGTGGTTTTCGTGTGAGCGTGTGATTATTACACTATGTCTCAAGCAAAAAAGAAGTGTCGGCAATATTTGTCAGAGTATCTGAAATATGGATTCATTCCATTTCCATCGAATGAAAAATTGCCAATGTGCCTTTTATGTGAGAAGACTCTGTCTAATGAAGCTATTTAGCCTTCTCGATTACAAGAACATTTGTCAAAAATTCACCAAGATAATTCAACTCTGTCTATTGATGTTTCCTTCAAATGATTAAAGAAGTGAAGTATGGAAGGGAGTACCGCACTGTAAGTTGTTATAGTGTTGATAAAAAAGTTCAGTTTCAATTCGATCAAAGATCTTCGTGTCTTCTTTACAAAGTGTCTTTAAGATTTGATGCTTAAGTGTGGGCAAAGCCTCATGAATATTTGAGAAACTACTTTTTACCAGCTGTTAAGGTATACTTGATACTACTGATGATTTCCAGAATGCAAGCGACGGATAATTGAAGCACGCTGCTCTTTGAGACAATAGTATGCAGTTTTTTCGGTGAAGGATCGTAATGAGTGGCCTCTGATATTGAAGATCAACGTTTGTAAGATAAATTAGAAAAACAGCAGTTTGCGTTAACAGTAGTCGACAAAGTCCAAGCCCTCATGGAAATGTAAGGCTTTATTATTATCGATATCGTTCGTTTCAATAAAATGATAACTGGCGATGATGATGAAGAAATGCCTGTTCGCAAAAGTCTTACCACTGGACCACTGAAAAACGGCTTCCTCTATATTTGCATGTACTTTTAAGTTACTTTTAACGAAAATAGACATTCCATTATCTAAATATTGCTTGCCACTGTGCTACTGACGCGTGCTGGCCTATGAGCTAGGTCGACTATCGCGGTTGTTAGTGGCAATGTTGAAACAAGCTGGTTCTGTATTCATGTGTGTATTTCACCGTCAATCACATTTAGTTGTTAAAATTCTTAAGAGGAAGATTATAACGAGTCTTCTTAATGTTGTGTCATTAAGTGCCTGTCAATAAAATCGAATGTTCACTCCCCTTGAATGAGTCGTATTATCTTCGCCAGCTGTTGTGAAGGAAACAGACGAGGTCATTTTAACGATTATTGCTACATTCACGGAGGTTGGTGGCTTTCGTATAAACGGGAGATAGCTGTGTTACGGACGAATTCTGGAGTAACAGCGCTCTTTGAAACAGATTATTGAACTTTCTCCGAGCACATGCTGCCACAGTCTTCGCCATTTCATAAAAAAAAAAGACGAACTGATGTTGCCTTACCTTTCTGATCATTTTTGACTAGCTAGAACGAAGTAATACGAAGTACAAGGTAAAAAAATAAATTTCATCAAAAACGAAAGGGATTATAGGGGCTTTTATAAAGAACCTAAGTAGTCTTCTGAAAAGTAATTAATGCCGTAAAGACTTACGTTTCAGCTTTCCTAATCTTTAGCTAGTTGTTTGGAGATAAAAAGAAAATAGAGACAGTGTGTCAGCTATAGGCTGACTTGGGAAGTTTAACTTGTTCTCCGTTAAGTAAGCTGGGAAGAGATAATTCATGGAAAACTGAGATTTCAGGATGTATTGATTGCTCTTCAAATACCCCAATGGGTATTCAACCCGTTTGCAACAGATGTGACTGCAACCAAATATTTTCTACAGTGCCATGCAGGAGCCCCAATATACTCAATCATGAAAACGTTGAAGGTGTCAAAATTTTATTAATAACCTTGGATAGCGAAGTATTTATTGAGGGCTAAAAAAATAAGATTCGTATCCTCTTCTATGGGAAGAAATTGAAGTAAGGCTTTGCTTCAAGGCTTTGATTTTCCTCTCAACAAGTATCTCATTTATACGAAAGGCGCCTTGCAAGTGTTTGTCACAACAATTGAGAAAAACGAAAAGTCCAGAACTAAAAACAAAATTAGAATTATTTTACTCGAGAGAGGCTAATCGTTAAGATTAATGCCTAAGTACATTATCTCTCCTGATATCAAAGTCGGCTATGTGCAAAGTCATAAAGGTCTCAACCGGCAGCCATAGCAGTCAAGTTGTCAAAGGTGACAAGTTTCTAAAACAAAATCGTAAAATAAATTTTTTTCAAGGAATTATGGTATAGGAAATTCTTTGATAATAATAATAATAATAATAATAATATTAATAATAATAATATAATAATAATAATAATAATTGAATAATAATATAATAATATATAATATACATAATAATAATAATATAAGTAAATAATAATAATAAATAACTATAATAATATAATATAGTAATAATATATAATAATTAATAATAATAATAAGTAATTAATAATAATAATACAATAATAATCAGTAATAATAATCAATAATTATATGAATAATTTGTATAGTTAATATATGTAATAATTAGTAATGCAATAGCATTAATTCTTAGAAATTGTCACAGTACCTCCCCTCTCCTCTCTGGTTAATAGCGATGTCATTCAGCAAGCATGCGCTATTCCGCCAACGACAGTACGCTTCCATGGTAATCGTTTTGACCCAACAATTAGCTCTGCCATTTCCCGGTCGCCTCGAACAGTCTCGAAAAGAAACTTCTAGAAACTAAGATTTTTTAAGATTAAGGAACACGCACCATAATTTAGAAGTAATTTTTTCCTTGTGACATTGCGTATTCTCTGTTCCTATAGAGTTATAAGAGCTTTTGGATATTAGTGTACTTGTGAATGTGATACTGTTTCCGATGGGTTAACTTGTTAGTGTAGCAAGTGAGAAAAATGAAGTGAGGTACAAAACGAACGTTACTGCATTTTTTAAGTAAAAAAACAGAAAGAAGAAAGCATTGTAACTGAGAACTCTGTCGCTACATTGGAAGCTAGTCCTGTACCTAGTACTTCCATTGTTAGTGACCATCCTGGACCTGACTCATCTAATTCCTTTTGTGACAGTGAATGTCAGGTTAGCAAACCTCGTGTACAATATCTAAATTTAAACCGGTCTCAGTCTAACCTTCACAGACGAGATCCACTTTTGGGCAAAGATGCTGCCTTGGAATATGGAAAAAAAGTGTATTAATAAAGTACTGAACCATTCCAACCTTGCAGCCTAAACACGAGCATTCTAAAAAGTTATACCAAAGGAAGGAAGATGTTGTAAAAAAGCACTGAGTAACAATT
Source organism: Trachelipus rathkii (assembly GCA_015478945.1). Lineage (NCBI taxonomy): Eukaryota > Metazoa > Arthropoda > Malacostraca > Isopoda > Trachelipodidae > Trachelipus > Trachelipus rathkii. Next base: position 36,818 of record JABUQX010037805.1, read on the forward strand.
CTGATTGAGAGTAACGCGAACTAAATGACCTGGAATATAGTTGTCTCTGTATGGATAACACACACCAAAAGACAGGCGTGTTCTTGTTTATAAGCCAGTCAGAATAAGTATGCAGTTTAAAACAAAAATGCCATAGCTGATTACGTAGTCGCCGCGTTGCTACTGGTGCTTAACGAGGTAACACCTGTCTTAATAAATTATCACTGAATAACCTATACGTCGCTTTTAGAGGACTTGATAAATGATAAATCTCATAAACACAGACTGTTGTATATCATGTGAAAGAGACACTGTAAAAACAACAACGTTTCTTCAAATAAACATTGAATGCACCTTATATAGGACACGCTGATTTAAGAAGAGTAGACTATTCACACAAATGTTGAGAAGAGAAGATGTGAGACGTATCTCAGAAGAAAAGTCCACGTGTAAAAAAGCGATTAGAAAGCTTTCTCAATATACCACAAAAAGAGAAGTATATAAGGAAAACCCAGCCACCAAGGGTGAGTATACCCTATGAATAATATGTCCTTGAAGAGCTATGTGGAGAAAAGATTGGTTTAATGTAACATTTTTGAAGAGACATTGTAGTCCATATGACGGAAGAGTGAGAATTAACACCGCAATAACCGGGATGTAAAACACTGAGTTAAGCAGTAAAGCAGTAAAACAAAAGCATACTA